>JAVJIF010011066.1:0-143470 GCA_038442645.1 Agave tequilana | reverse complement strand
AAAAAGAGAAAGAAGTCTTTACTGTAAATTTTCCTTGAATTAGATGAAAAAATTACAACAAAACTGCTTTTTCCTTCCAGTTACAAGGGGGAGGATGTTGAGTCTTGAATCCTCCCTTTGTTTAGTGCTGGGTTCTTCGTGTGGCGGTGGAGAGTGAATCTTGTTCTCCGTTGACCGGATGACCGTCGGGATCGTCAGGGAATCTTCTCTTTGGCTGGTAGAGGGAGTAGCATAGCTCTGTCTACCAAAACTCTCAAAGAGAAGGTAGCAAAGAACAACTCGTACGCAGCGAGCTTGTTGAAGAGTTTAGCTCTCTCCTGTCTCGGTCTTTCTCTCTCTGTGATCTTCTGATCCTCTTGATGCCAGATGCCTTTCTGATCACCCTTGTGTCTATCCCCTCCTTCTGATGGCCTCGACCTCATAGCAAACGAGGCTATTTATAGAGGTCCTAGGGGGAACGTGCCCCCTAAAAACGCTCCACAACGAGGGCTGACCTCCCCGCTATGTGGGCGACGACTGGCCCCATAACCAGGGCGGTTATAACCGAGACGCGGGTGTCGAGCCCACGCGCCTTGAGGTTAAGACGCGGGTGTCGAGCCCACGCGCCTTGAGGTTGAGACGCGGGTGTCGAGCCCACGCGCCTTGAGGTTGAGACGCGGGTGTCGAGCCCACGCGCCTTGATGTTGAGACGTGAGTGTCGAGCCTACGCGCCTTGATGTTGAGACGCGGGTGTCGAGCCCACGCGTCTTGATGTTGAGACGCGGGTGTTGGACCCTCGCGTCTAGAACTTGAGACGCGGGTGTCGAGCCCACGCCTTGATGTTGAGACGCGGCTGTTGAGCCTTCGCGCCTTGAGTCTGAAACTCTGCCTTTTAATGGCTTGTCTTTTAGTGATTTTTAGACAGCCTACAGAACCCCCTCCAAAGTTTTCGATATTCCGCAGTTAATTGGGACGGATTTCGAAATACTTTGGACTCTAGCTGAATTCACCTCTATGACTGGACTGTTAATGCTCCGGGTTTGATCTTATCTGGAGTTGGTCTTCGTGAGTGTACTGTTAAACTCTTTGAGGCCACCAGAGTTGATCGTGTTGAGTGTCTAGATACACAGTCTAAACCTCCTCGATTGCTTTTAGTCTGTCATGGACGCGCTTTAAGCCAGGAGTTGGCGATCGTCTGCTTGTGCCAGTGTACTGTTGAACTGATTTGCAGAAGCAAGGACTGAACGCCAGTTCTTTTTGAAGAGCAGAGATAGTACTGCTTTACAGACGCGACTTTCATGGGGTGCGTCTTTTGGCAAATGAAAAACACGACTGATCTTCCATAAAGCAGACGCGATGTTCAGCCGGGCTGAAAGACGCGAACTTCTTAGAGAGACGCGACTTTTTGAATGCATTTATGGTGGTGATGAAGGGGCATGTCCATCGAAGAGGCGCGGCCGTCGGGTGCGAATCCGTGCCATGTCATGATTGCACTGCCAGTTGGCCTGGGGAACCGACGGACATCACCTTTTGATGCGCGGACTTCCCGGTTCATTAAATGATCTATTCCACCTCCTTTGATGAATTCGACCTCTTGATCACAATCTTTGATTAACTGACTGTGAATGCTGAACTTAGGTGAGACTAAGTTCTTTAAATGAAACGCGGCGTTTGACCCATAGGACCTTAGGCAGAACTAAGCCCTTTTGATGAGACGCGGCATTGGTTCATAGGGACTTAGGTAGAACTAAGTCCTTTTGATGAGACGCGGCGTCAATTCATAGGGAGACGCGGTCATCAGTTCATAAGAACTCAGATAGAACTAAGTCCTTTTGATGAGACGCAGCGTCAATCCATAGGGAGACGCGGCGGCGTCAACTCGTAGAGAGAAACGCGGCTTTGAGTAACGCGAGTCTGTCCTGCCAATGAAGACGCGACTCGAGCGGACGCGAGGAACGCAGCCTTGTGTATTTTCCCCTTATCTCAGAATGGACTAAGTCCTTTGCTGAGTCAAGTGCTTTCCCTTAAATGGGCCCTGTTTGCTGAAGGGACGCGATTCTGAGTCACGCGGACTTTCCTTTGGAACGCAGGTGACGTCATTCATTCTGAGAAAGGAGACGCGGGTTCCAGGACGCGGTTTTCCCATCTGCGTATCGATGTAACTTCCAGACGTTACATGCAGCCTGACATAAAGATTTTATGAGATCTTTGAACGTCAAGTCTTCACTGACGATTGAACGTCAAGTCTTTACTGACGATTGGGAAACCGGGTCATCCGTTGTTTCCCGAAGCAGTTGTCCACGCGTCGGTTCTTTATTGGACTTGGGCGTTAATACCCTTTAATGTAAAACCGGCGCTGGCGGTTGTAGACCAGCGTCTTCAACGTTTCCCGAAGCGACCCTCCACGCGTCAGCTTCCCATTGGACTTTGACAATCATGCGATCATTAAGGCCGACGGTTCCAATTGATGAACCATTAATGACGGTTACCAGGAGCGGCCTATAAATAGGGGCTCGCCTTCTTTAGCAGTCCCAATCTTAGACTATTTTCTCTTTTAAGAGAACGATTACTCTGAGAACTTCCGCCTTCTTTAGAGTTTCTAACAGGGGTACTGTCTTCATGGATGAAGACGACTCCGGGGAAGAAGATGACCCAGAGCTTTTATGCTTCTGTTTGGTCTCTTTAGGACAAAGTGTCTCTCTGATCACCTTCCATGTCCATACTCTGATGCAGAGAGTTAAACTCTTGACAGAGGCCTCTGCTGGTATGCCGTCCCGACTTGCCGTGATGTTTCTAATCCACCTAGGTTTGCACTTTGGCATCTCTTGAAGAGGTTGTCATGAAGTCATAGTTGGTGCATTCCTTCTGGAATTTGCGCCACCGACTTAAACTTCCCTGGACGCGAGTACAGAAGTCTTTGGCACTTGGCGCTGACTTTGCTCATAAAGCTCGCGTTTTAAGGCCACTGACTTGGATGAATTCCAACTCGGGCCGAAGGTTTCAGACCCGAATTTTGCAACCCCTGTTCCCTCGACAGGGAGATGGCAATTTTTGGCGTCTGAGTCCTTCCGCGCCTTGTGTTTTAGGCGCGGGCGCAAAATGAGAACCGCGTTTGAATCCTGTGTGTGGCACAGTTTTGATTCGCGTCGACCGCGTTTGAATCCTGTGTGTGGCACAGTTTTGATTCGCGTCTGCTTCTGTTGACGCGGTATTTTGACTCACTGCGCGGGCTCATTCCCGCGTCTGAAGTTTTCGGCAATAGCCGCGTCTGTCACTTAGTTTTCTTTGTTGAAGTATACTAAGTTCCAGATTTTCTAACCCCCTTGTTTATTCCTTGTAGGTAGGCTTGATTGTCCTTTTTCAGGTTCGCTGGGCCCCTGGAAGAATATTCCGGTCGGCGAACTCGTTCGATGTCATCTACAAGGGAATATATTATGGTCCTCGTCATCTACAAGGGAATATATTATGTCCCTGACGAGGACTTAACCCTCGCCAAGGTCTCTTCAGATCCACTGCACCAGTCATGCCTGCTGGCAAGGGATGGTCAGGGTAAGTATGGCGGCGAGGAGGTTATGGTGGATACAGTGGCAGATAGGATCCTCTTTCCTCTCCCCTCCAGAAGTGACATCAAGGACACTCCATGTTCGTTGGATGGCCTTCTGGCGAAAGAGATGCTCATGAAGGAAGGGTTGCCTGGCTTTCTGCTGCCATCGGACCTCAAGAACACCATTGCTCTTAGCTTAGTCAGCTAGGGCTCTTCCGATGTTTACGTCATGCACCATAGTGCAACCGGCTCCAATTGTCGCCACAGTTTGGCACTTCTTCAGACATCGTGCACTTGGAATTAGATGCGGCTTCAAGGAGTGAGTACGGCCTCTGAGAGAGAGAGAGGGACTTCTTTGTACTCCTTAATTGTAACACTCAATCTTATTGTATAAGAGAGCGTTTTGTATCACTTTCGTATGCCTGGATATAAATAAAAGTGACACTTTTCTTTTTGCCTCTTTCATTGTCTTGAACTTTTTGTCTTCAGTTAGACTCATAGAAGCAAAGAATCTTTGACTTTGTCAAAATTATAATGATAATCTTAATAAGTCAAACTTTGTAGGGAAAGATCCTATTTCAAGAACTCTCACAATACTGTCAGAGGTGTAATATTAACTTGACAGAGATGAAATAATTTTTTGGTGGACCTGCCACTTTATAAGAGAAAGTGACAAGTAGAATTGGTACCCCCAGGGAGGGTGAACTTTTATCAAGTGTTTGGGATTAACTTGATTGAGCTCAGCTGGGGATTTGATGGAAACACTGTTGATGGTGTAGTATTAACCTAACAATGTTTTTAGGTAGACATGTTATTCTGTTGAAGAGAATAACAAGTGAGACTAGACTCGTGGGAATCTAGGAAAGTTGGTTACCGTTAGAGGTGTGATATTAACTTAACGAGTTGAAAGTGGTCTTGTCAGAAGTGTAATGTTAACTTGACAAGGATGTGAGTCAGAGGTGTGATATTAACTTAACTTAGAAATGTCACTATCATAGGTGTAATGTTTAACTTGACAGTGGGGGTAATGCTAGAGGTGTAATGTTGAACTTGGCATTGGTCATCTCGGCTTGTATGAGGAAGTCCGAGGGAAAGTCATGGCCATAGGTGTATTGTTTAACTTAGCATAACTTGATGCTAGAGGTGTAATGTTAACTTAGCATCATCCATTTCAGCTTCGATATGAAAGTTTGAAGAAAAGTGACTGTCAGAGGTGTAATATTAAACCTGATAGAAACCTGATTACTGTTTAGAGGTGTGGTGTTAAACTTTAACAGTAATTTGTCAGAGGTGTAATATTAAACCTGACAAAGATTGACTCATGATAAGAGCAATTTGAGGACCTGCATTCTATTGGTGAGAATTGACAAGTGAAAATTTGAAGTGCCAGAGGTATAGTGTTAACTTGGCAAATTTGAAAGTTTGATACTCCGTGTAGAGTTGACAAACAAAATTTGTACTCGACAAGGAATATTGAAAAGTTTCCATTACCAGAGGTATAGTGTTAACTTAGTAATGGTTGTATTTTGTAGACCTACCATTCTGTGGATGAGAATTGGTAAGGGATTTTGGAGGAAAGAGTGGAGCTAAGTCCACTTAGGATTTTTAGCAAACCCTGAGTTAACAACGGATTTGAGGTGCCTTTACCAACTACCGTTTGAGTTGGGCTAGCCATGCTATTCCCCTCAGCATGATGAGTTGTCGAAGACTTATGTTGGGCTTAGAAGCCAACATTTTCCTCTATCCTTAGCCGTCAGGGACGTCGGATGTTATAATGAAGAAATTCTTCTTACTTTGAT
Organism: Agave tequilana; assembly: GCA_038442645.1. NCBI lineage: Eukaryota > Viridiplantae > Streptophyta > Magnoliopsida > Asparagales > Asparagaceae > Agave > Agave tequilana. The sequence goes on along the minus strand of JAVJIF010011066.1, from coordinate 138,148 downwards.
CAGAGGTGTACTTTTAACTTGATCAGCGGAAGAATACCATCTAAGGATAGTATTTCTTCAGGAACCTGCCATTGATCGGCATCATGAGTGTATCGCCATTTGAGGTTATGAGGCGATATGACCCATTTGAGTAGACTGACTCTACTACAAATGGTCCTTCCCATTTGGGTTGGAATTTTCCTTTTGTCTTGTGCGTCATTACCATGGGTCTTCTGACGGCTAAGACAAGATCGCCTTTCTTGAAAGTTCGCATTTTAACTTTCTTGTTGAAGGCTCTGGTAATACGAGCTTGGTAGAGCTCGATTTGTTGTTGGGCCTGCAGACGTTTATCATCTAAGGCCTCCAGTTCCTGGAGTCGCTGTCGATGCTTCTCCTCTGCTGTCATCTCCGCTGTCAAGGCGACGCGTAGAGATGGAATTTGGATTTCCAGTGGGAGCACGGCTTCACACCCGTATACCAAAGAAAATGGCGTAGCTTTAGTTGGCGTTCGCACAGTTGTGTGGTAAGCCCATAAGCATTCACCCAACTTGTCGTCCCAGTCTCGTTGACTTTTCGAGACGAACTTCTTAAGAAGCTTGCCAATAGTCTTGTTGAAAGCTTCTGCGAGGCCGTTAGCGGCAGGATAGTATGCCGTTGAGGACACACTCTGGATTCTGAACTTAGCGCAGAATCTCTGGAAAGCCTGGCTGATGAACTGAGGTCCATTGTCATGGACAATTCGCCGAGGTACACCGAAATGGTAAATAACGTGATGTTTCACGAACTTGATCACGTTCGATGATTTGACCTCCTTCAAAGGAATGGCCTCAGCCCACTTAGAGAAATAATCGGTTATTGCCAAAATGAACCGATGTCCTTTTGATGATGGTGGGCTGATAGGGCCAACCACATCCATCCCCCACATTTCAAATGGCCAGGTAGAGGTTGTAGAGTGGAGGTAGTCTGGTGCTTGATGGATGAAATCGCCATGCATTTGGCAAGCGTGACATCTTTTAGCATAAGTGACGGCATCGGCAATCATCTTGGGCCAGTAGTACCCAATCTTTGGAGTCGATGTGCCAGTTTTGGGCCAGGTTGATGGGCTCCACACATACCGTCGTGGGCTTCTCTCAATACCTCTTGGGCTTCTTTTGGTGAGAGGCACCGGAGCAAGATCCCGTCATGCGATCGATGATACATGTTCGCGTAATCGCATTATAATAGAATTTGGGGGCTTTCCTTCGAATGGCAGCCGCCTCTTTGGTGTCTTCAGGCAGAATGTCGTATAAGACGAAATCAATGTAGGGGAATCGCCAGTCTTTAAGCTCTGGACCGGTTGACAATTCCAGTGCTTCTTTGCCTTGACAATCTCCCTTTGACTCTTGATAGCCCTCGAGAGCATTTCTCGGGCAATACAGGTCGTGGCTGTAGACGAATATCTTCTCCATTGCTCAGCTGGAAGAGCTAAGGAGGCCGCGAGGGATGCGAGTGCATCCGCGTGCGCATTTTGCCTGCGCGGTACATGGTCGATGTAGAAGCTTGTAAACCCTCGGCCATGCGGATAGTTGCGTTGTGGTAGGGTACTAGGTCCTCATGTCTGACTTCGTACTCCCCGCGAACTTGGCTGACGATGAGTTTAGAGTCGCCGTATGCCTCGAGATTTTTAACGCCAATCTCATCGGCGAATTGCATCCCAATCAAAAGAGCGCTGTACTCCGCCATATTGTTGGAACAAGGCTCAGTTAATGAGACAGCTCGGGGAATCACATAATTTTGTGGGGATACGAAAACTACTCCTACCCCCGCTACTACGTGTCCCTTTGGGCTTGTTCTTGATGCACCGTCGAAGAAAAGTTGCCATACTTGACTTTCGAACGATGTCTGAGTCAGGCAGACTTCAGCAACTTCATCTGGTAGATCCTCGTAGACTTTGGCTGCCCTCAGATCTGGGTGCTCAGCAAGGAAATCCGCCACTGCTTGTCCCTTAATGGCCTTTTGTGGTAAAAAGTGCATCTCATATTGGGATAGCAATATGGCCCATTTTGCCAGCCGGCCGTTCAATGATGAAGGCTTAGTCATAAGTAACCTCAGGGGGTTGACTTTTGATATGACGTTTATAGTTTGGCCTACCAGATAGTGTCGCATTTTCTGAATGGCGAACACTAATGCCAAACATTCCTTCTCGATCGGGTTGTACGATGTTCCGCTCCGATCATTGTTCTACTCAAATAGTAGATTGCTTGCTCTCATTCGTGATCATCATTCTGAGCTAATAGAGCTCCAAAGAATGATCCATTGCCCGGACGTACACCAGGAAAGGCTTTCCGGATACCGGAGCTGCAAGGACTGGTGGTTGGGTGAGGTATTGCTTGATTTCCTCGAACGCTTGTTGGCAAGCGTCATCCCAAATGAATGAGACACCCTTCTTCATTAACTTAGCGAAGGGTTGGCATCTTCTGGAGAGGTTTGAGATAAACCTGCGGATGTACGCCAATCGTCCCTGCAATCCCCTGAGTTCTTTGAGATTTCTCAGGGGTTGCATCTCCTGGATAGCGCGAACCTTTTCCGGGTCCAAGTGAATTCCGGTGGATGTTACAACAAATCCTAAGAATTTTCCACTGGCCACCCCCAGGAAGGACTTTGTGGGATTCATCTTCAATTGATGAGCCCGCATGATGAAAAGACCACCTTCAGGTCCGCTATGTGATCACCTTTAGTGCGGCTTTTTACCGCGATGTCATCAACATAACATTCCACCGTTTTGCGTATTTGCTGATGGAAAATGGCGTTCATGGCCCTTTGGTATGTTGCCCCTGCATTTTTCAGTCCGAAGGGCATGACGGTGTAGCAATATACCCCTAGAGGTGTCCTGAAGGAGGTATGCTTTTCGTCATCAGGATACATTTTGATTTGATTGTATCCTGAGAATCCGTCCATGAAGGACATTCGTTCGAATCCACAAGTATTGTCAATCATGACATCTGTGATCGACAATGGGAATTCGTCCTTGGGGCAGGCCTCGTTTAGATCGCGGAAGTCGATGCAGATCCAGATCTTCCCGTTCTTCTTGGCGACGGGGACGATGTTGGCTACCCAGTCGGGATGTTGTTCTTCCCTGATGAAGCCAGAATCAATAAGTTTTCTGACTTCTGATTGAATTGCCTCCATTATTTCTGGACGAAACCGTCGCTGCTGTTGTTTGATAGGCTTTACGTCCGGATTGATGTTGAGGCGGTGCATAGCCACCTGAGGATCGAGTCCTGGCATGTCCTCATAATTCCAGGCGAAGACGTCTATATACTCTTGTACAAGAGATATTAGATCCTTTTTCTCCGAAGGTGATAGGCCGTCACTTATGAGGATGGGCTTAGGGTTAGCCTCATCTCCTAGGTTGATCTGAACAACCTCGTCTTCTGTGGGTGGCTCGCGCTGTTCAAAGCGAGTGTCCCAAAGAGCATTTAAATATTTGATCCAAGGATCTGTATCAGATTGGATCATTTCATCATTTCATCTTCCAGGTGGCTTGTCGAAACCATGTTCACTGAAAGTTCCTTGAAGATGTTGCCGACACTGACATCTGACTCCCAAGATGATGTGTCTGAAGAGTAATCGTTGCTCGACGATTCCTGAGAATCGGAGGTTGATGGGACCGAGTTGATACATAGTCCAACCCCCGGCGCGTCCGATGATAATAATCGGGGGCCTTCGCTTTCGGCACAAAGGATCGAAGCAGCGTCCTCCTTCCTTTGCCGAAGTTCAACCCGGGTCTGTTGGTCAGGTCGTACCCCATGCATCTCATCATTTTGCGTGCTTTTGGTTCATAATGACCGAACTGAGGGGATTCCTCCTCGCCTTCCGATTCTTCGCGGGGCGTTGGTTCATACGAGATTCGCCCAAAAAGAATTGGTTTTTGGCCTTTCCGTCTTGCTGGAACCATAAATATAGATTCTTGCGCATTACCATTATCTTGGTGCGTCTCGAAGGACGACTTCACTGGTACATGCAACGATGTCAAAGCATCTATTGCCGACCAGGGGTCATCGTCTACTTCGGTGCTAGTGTCTGATGGTACTGAATCAGAAGCAAACACAGAAAAATACGCAAAATCTAAATCTTCATTAATATACCAACCGCCTACATCGTCGGTGGTATCATCAACATCGAGCTTATTAGTGCTCTTTACAAGTGGTTCTAACTCCCACAGGCACTCTTCTTTCTCGGGCTCGGTGTCAGCTTCGTTACTAGAGTCTGGCTCCTCTGGTCGCGGGACTTCATCCGTCTCCACCGGATCTTGGTACAGCAAAGAGTCGGTGAAATAATTCTCGACCCCTTTGAACGGATACCTTTCGGCAATCAACGTCTGCACCTTTCCACTCCCGTCAATGTATTTCATGACTTGGTGGAGAGTGGAGGGAACGATGGAGTTGCGGTGAATCCACGGTCGTCCCAGCAATAGATTGTAGGAAGTGTCGGCGTCGATGATGTAGCATGTCACTTCCGACTTGAGACTTCCAATCTGGCATTTGAGCTTGATTTTCCCCATCGGATGGGTTTGGTTGGCATTGAACCCATAGATAGTTGTCTGAGTAGGGCTCAAACGATGAGTGGGAATGCCTAGATGTTGCATGACCCGGCGAGGCATGATGCTCAACGCGGACCCTGGATCTACCTGAATGCGGTTCACCTCAGACGATCCAATATACCCTGTGAAATACAGGGGTCGATCATGCTTCCCTTTAACCTGCATATCATCTGCTGTGAAGGTAATGCAGGGAGCATTTGGGGAGGTGTGGAGGCAATCCTCTACATCTTCCTCCTTCGGCACCTGGGTCATGAAGACCTCGGCATTTGCCAGAGCTTCTTGTAGAGCTTCTCTGGTCGACTTTGATAGTCTAAGAAGTTCATACAAGGTAATCCGTGCCGGGATGTTGGCCAATTAAGCCAGGACATCAAAGCGGTAAGGCGCCGTAGATCCTTCCGCGATGCCCTTTTGAAGGGCTCGAGAAAATTGAGTCTCCTTCTGTTTCTCCACTGGTTGTTTTGTGGAGGGCTTGGTCGGCTCTGCAGCTGGTTGTGGAGGGGTTGCCGTCGTTTCGCCATACTGCTTCAAGTAGGGCTGTCCTGAGCGGGTTTCTGCCACTAGCCGACCGGTTCTGCGGCCAGAACTATTGTCTCCTCTTCCGAGTCGGTTAGCGAAGGAATATCGGTATCCGTTTCTCGAGAAGAGGCACACACCACATTGGAGGATGACGCCTTTGCCTTGCCTTTGGACTTCTTATTAGTTACAGTAGTCCATTGCTGGGCGTCAACAAGGTCAGGGTGGACCCACATGATTTCCCCTCGAGGTGTAGGGACGGGTACTAAGCCCTTCTCTTGTTGCTGGTGAGGATCCGTGTTGACCACTCTTAGCTCTCCTTTCGGAACAGGGACCACCCCCGAAGGCGTTGGGGGTTGTCTTCCGAACTGGAGAACTGACGTCATGTTAGCCGTCACCTTCTTCTGCTCTGGTCGGAGTTTTAATACCTCCGCGTCAATCAGGGCCTGAAGGATATCCTTGAAGACGTAGCAGCTTTTGGTGGGGTGTCCCAACATTCTGTGGTATAGGCAGTAATTGGGATTATCGATTTTACCGACTTCTCCAGGGCGCCTGGCTTCAGGGAGCTTCAGTCTATTGCTCTTGTTGAGTAGTTTAAAGAGCGAATCGACATGTTCCTCCTTGAAAGAATACTGCTTGTTGGCGCGTGGCTGGCTCGAAGAGATACTAGCCTTGACCGGTTGAGGTTTGGCGGGAGATTTGGTATCTGTTGCCAAATTATCCTTCCGCTTTGTCTGGAGGGATGTGTCTGGCGCACGCCTGGTTGACCTCTCTGGCCGTGGCTTCCCTTCTTCTGCCTTGACGCGGGCGACAATCTCCTCAGCCTGTTCACCTTGTTGGACCACAGCTGCTTCCAGGTGCGGCTTTCAGCAACTCCTATTTGAGCAAGGAGTGAGGTTTGGAGATTGTGGCGGCATGTTTCCACCAGGGTAGCCTGGGTCATGCCTGACGGACTCTCCCTTTCGCTGTTTGGTAGCCAAAAGGGTGGGCATTGTGACTTCCGAGTCGTCTTCGAAGAAGCGCGTTAGAAATAGCTTCTCCAAATCGCCCCAGTTCTTGATGGAGCCTTCTGGGAGTTTCATAAACCATTCAAAGGCGAGCCCTTTCAGGGTGCCAATGAACAGTCGTGCCAAGATGGCATCGTTGTCTACTACATTCCCTGTTTGGGATTTAAAGTAGTAGATGTGTTGGTTGGGTGACCCTTTCCCATCGAATGCTTGAAGGGTTGGAGCCTTGAACTTGGACGGGTATGGAACCAAGTCCCATTCAGCAGGATAGGCCGGACCACTCCAGCTTCTTGGAGGCCTTTACGGTTGGTAAGGGCCTCGAGGCGTTGCTCCAATTGACTCATTCTTTTAGCATGAGCCTTTCCCTGGTCTTGGTCGCCCTTTACTTGCGACGAGGATTTGGACGAACTAGAAGTAGATCGCGGCCTCTCCTCAGAAGGTTCGGAAGATGAGCTTTCTCCCTTTTTCCTTTGCCCTTCGTCTTTTAGGAGGAGATTTCCTCCTGTCTTCGAGCAGCTGTGCAATTGCCTGCTTAAGGGAGTTGATAGATTCCTGCTGAGAAAGAATCATATCCATTTGTGCCTTCTGGATCTGTTCTAAACGTTTAGCCGTCTCCTCAGGAGTGCCTGTCATGTAGGCAGAGGTCTCCTTCTTGACGGAAGAGTTCGAAGCCCTCGATTCCGCTACGGCGGAGTGAGAATCATTCACTTTAATGCCATGGGCTAAGGCATTATAGTCAATTGGGGAATGGCCCCAGTCCGGATGCGAGTGTGTTGATACACCCCTTCCGGTTCAGAGTCAGACTCACCTGAGCTGACTGCAGGTTGTTTTCCCTTGCTCCTGCTTGTCATATTCGCAGTGAGCTCTGGGTACTCAACGTCAGAGAAGGTTCTCCTTCTGTGGGAGCGTCTTCTTTTAGCTGACGGGGGAATCAGGGTCAGCTGTCTGACTAAAGACTGCTGATGTACGCCTGATCCGCAACGGCACTCAGAGAGCATATGGATGAGCTGTTGGCAGCAACACGACGAAGTGGCCTGATTGGCACTTCTTTTCTTCGTCAAATAATCCCTCAAGTCCATGGGAGGGGGATTGAAAAGATTAGCCTCGCAACGTCGAAGACGGGAGGCATCCATGTGCTATACAGCCTGGACGCAGGCTTCAGGGACGCGGTTCTCGCGCCGCAGCTGTTCAGCGCGCGTCTGGCTTCTCTGTTGAGACAAGACGCGCCTGTCGCGTTACTGCTTGGTGTGTCGGGGCAGAGACACTGTAGCACCCTGTACCCGGGATACGTACCCAGATACGTGTCCCAATTTTTTTTCGACCATGTTGCTCAATTTTCATTCTGTTTGTGCTCATGAGTTGTAATTTCTTAGTTATTGAGTGCCAGATCTGGATTCTTAGACCTAGAGTAAGCCCTGACCCGGACCGGGGAACCGATACCAGCCAATAGCCCGATTCGACTTTCTGGTAGTTCGATTGGACCATTTTCAGTTTCAGAGACTGTTTTCTAATATTTTAGATTTTTCATGATTTTCTGGAATTTTCTGAAATTTTTCTGCAAAATCTCCAAAACCGGTGTCGGTCGGCATCGCTGACTGATTCCCGGATTTTTAAATTTCAAATGGGATCGAATTTTCAAAAACGGCTTTCACGGTACATCTTAGAATATCATTTTCTAGCTAAAAACATTTTTTGAAATTTTTCAAAATTTATCAAAATTTGACCGATCCTGGTGTCGGCCGGTATCGCTGGAAGATTCCAGGATTTTTATTTTAAAAACTACACTATATTTTTCGAATCCAATTTCACCAAACATCTTAAAATAATATTTTATATTTTTGAGAATTTTTCGGAAGGATTCTGAAACAGTCAAATTTTTGCCTTATTAAAATAATAATAAAATTTGTCGTCCTTTCTTTTTCTTGCTTTTACCTCTCAAATCCTCTACTTATTACTTCCAGAATATTATATCAATTTTATTATTTAATAAAATATTTATTTATAAATTTTTAACTATTTTTAATCATTTCCTTTTATTTTTTTCCAATTTCTTTTCTTTTTCTTTCTTTTTCTTCTTTCTTTTCTTCTCCTTCACTCCAACACCCATTCCCTGCAACTCCCAGCAGTGGCAGCAGCGGGAGCAGTCCATCATGGACTGAGCAAACCTTTCCCCCACTCCATCTCCCTTAATCATCTCAAATCATACTAATTTTCATCATTTTCCTTTACCTTCTCTCCTTAAAAAACACCTCCTTTCTATTTCCTTTTCACTTCATCTTCAACCTCCAACACCCACTCCCGCACACCACCTCCACCATCACCACCGCCGCCCTAGCCGCCGCCCAAGCTGCCGCCACCGCGCTCCCCACCACCCCACAACACCCCTCCACTTCCAACAACCCCAAACTCCACCTCCTCCACCTTCAATTTCACCATAACCCATCTCATCTCCACCTTCAATTTTTCCAAAATTCCCCATCTCCACCAACAATTTCACCACCATAACTACTCCATCACCACCTCCTCCAACTTCCCACCACCACCAAACATCATCACCACCACCACAACCACCACCACCACCACCACCACCATCAACATAACAACAACAACAACAACAAACTCACCTCCTCCCTCCTCTCCACCGCGCGCGCCGCCACCACCTCCCCGCCGGCGGCGCCGCCGCCGGCCTGCAGTCGCCGCCGCCGGCCTACAGCCGGCCGGCCACCCCCCACACCCCCCTCCTTCTTCTTCTCTTTTCATTTCTTTCTTACTTCTTTCTTTCCTTTTTTCATTTCTTCCCAAATAAAACAAACTTCCCCTCTCTTTCCAAAAATACCCCCACCTACTTTTTAAAACTACAACCCTCTATTTACAACCCCTACCCCTCTACTTTAAATCCCAATTCATTTCAAACTATACCATATTTTCCCTCCCTTTCTTTTTCTCCCTTTTTTTTCCCTACAAATTTCTCTCTCTTCTCTCTCACCTCTCCCATTCCCTCTTTAATATTTATATAAATATTTATAATTATATATTTTAATATATAAATTGTGGGCTAAAGGTTTACTTGGACGGTTCGCTGGTTACCTGGATTTTAACCGGTACCCGGTTTCAGGCGAGTACAACTTTATTTTTGACATGCCTCTACTTTAATATTATGCGAGCATTTTTAATATATTTAAAAATAAATACTCTTGTATTTTAAGCATGGAATGGGGATGTGGATATGTTAGCATGCTTAGTATTGAATACTGAAATTTGATACATGATATCGTGCTATGTAAATGAATATATGATGTTGCACTCGGTATTTACCCGACCTTGGACATGTTATGCCTGATACGTGATTTAGGAAACCGACACTTGGCATGTTACACTAGGGATGTAATTTTTATCACCGGTACTTGATATTTACACGGTACACAATAGTTGACACCGATATTGCCATGCTGTATTTGACACCGACATCTTTCATGCTATATTTGGTACTGATACATGACATGCTATATGTGATATGTGACACCTGGTATTGATACTTGCCATACTATGTTTGACATATGATACCCGGCTCTGATACTTGTCTTGCTACATTGACCACTTGACATTGGACCCTGATACTTGATACTTGACGCTTGTTCTTGACATACGGTATATGCTATACTTTCATGTGGTATAAATACTGGACCTGACATTATGACTCTTGACCGGACATTACCACCCCTGATGCCTGATTATATGACATATACATGACTATCACTGTTACGGGGACATGACATGATTATTACATTATTATTACCAGATATTTGGTACTCCTGAGCTCCTGTACTCCTGTATACTTGAACCCCTGAAATGGGAAGGCTCCTTACATTACTCCTGTATTATACTACTGTTGACCCCGTAATAGGATAATCATGGATATTGTACATTTGTGGACACCCCGTGAACATTATTATTTGAGACTCTGTCATATGTAAACAACTTACACCGGGATGGGGGAAATTGATGGGTAACGATATAGCTTCTGTGTTTATGATGGCCATACATATGTTGTACAACTTCCTGTTGGATTCGACCTGGATGGCCACCAGGCGCTTCCGAGGGGTGTACTGGCACCCCTACCCCCCTGCCTGCCTGTCCGGGTGTGCTATAATCCCCTAGGTATATCCTGTGGGGAACGGTGACACTCTATTCCTGTTCGGGTGTATTGTGAGACCTTCGGGCATATAGTAAATCCCGGTGCCTAGCGGTACGTTCCGGCTCCAGTACCGGATAATCCTGGACCGTTGTCCCGGGCATGTACGGGACCCATTATAAACATGGTTCATCGCTCCCCATCAATTTCCAATAACCAACCTCGCTAGATTTGTATGCGAAAGTATATGGCACCGGTTATATACCAAACATACAAATTGAACGAGTTAATAATAATAACCTAATAAATTGACTTCATGCATTCTGTGTCATTTCTATACTTGTCATTTATTGTAGTTACTCCATGCTTCCTAATTTGATCACATGACATTTGACCTGATATACATGCTTTTATTTCATTCCATATAAATGCTAATGTCATTTTTATATCTCACTATTTATTGTGATATTTCCTGCTTATTGATTAGGGTACATTATACTTGTCTTGATGCACTTGCTATTATTTGTACTTACCATTGGGTTTTTCTTGTACTCGCTGGGTTATTCCTAACAACCCTGGATTTGCATGTCCAGATTTAGCAGCTTGGACCGAGGTGGACCCATCGGCCGAGGATCAGGCCTATCTTGAGGAGCAGGCAGATCAGCAGTAGTTCCGTCCAGTCTTTTCTCCCCACTCGCGAGATCCCCTTTCTAGCTCGTGAGTTATTATCTGTTGTTTTCTGCACAGTCTACTTTTGTATTATCTAGTGATGTAATATTGATGTAATATTATATCACTGTTTGTGATGACTCAGTACTTGTATCATTTTGGGTTGGAATGTATAATACCACGTATTTCCGCACTATGATATCTGTGTTGTGTTGTATTGATACTTAGCGTACATACGTGATGGTACCATCGCCCTGCGTATGTACGTCGCAGTGGCGTCTCCGTACCCACCAGGATCGGGGCGCCACAGGTTGGTATCAGAGCCTAGGCTCTCACACCTTCAGTACAACCAGTCTGCAAATTAATGTTGGATTAATTTGCGGCTGAGTCACACGAGTCTTTGTTATACATTCCAATCACAAGTACGAAGTTATCAATTCCTTTCTTGAAATCCGTCCTTGATTCCTGAAATCTCATATTCTGTCATCTTTTCAGCTCCTCTCGGCTCGAATATGGAGAGACGGGGGACACGAAACGGTCCCAGCACTTCCCGGGAAGGTTCGAATGGGGAGAATGACATGATGAGGCTACTCCAGGGGATGATGGATAGCCAGCAGCAGCAGGTGGAGCTCCTACGTCAAGGATTGCTGACTGCACCCCGGGAACAGAGGCCGGGGACTATATCAGATTTCAGGAGGCTGCAGCCAGCAGAGTTCTCGGGCACGGAGAAGCCCTTGGATGCAGAGCAATGGTTGATCGATATGACCGATCTCCTGAAGGCGGCCCGAATTCCTGCTGAGAACCAAGTAGAAGTAGCCAAGATCCAGCTGAAGGATGTGGCGAGGACTTGGTGGCTTGCTGAAGAGGCGAGGCTGGAGAAGCCTATCTCTTGGGATCAGTTTTCGAAGGGGTTCTACAAGAGATTTTTCCCTGCGACTGCTCAGAAGGAGATGGAGGAGCAGTTCATCAGACTGCAGCAGTGGAATCGGTCAGTGGATGAGTATGCCGCTGAATTTCTGAGGCTTAGTCGGTTTGCACCATATATGGTGGCCGACGAGGAGAAGAGAGCTAGCAGATTTCAGCAAGGACTGAGGGTGGACATCCAGATGCTGCTTATACCTCACCAGCTGAAGACATACTCCCAGGTCCTTTCCATTGCCCGTGATGTGGAGCAGGGGTTGGAGAAGAAGAGGAGGTTTGAGCTGCAACACAAGCCGATGAAGCGCCAGTTCCAGCAGGTGCACAGGGGGAATCAAGTCAGAGCTTTTGGTGCCCCAGTAGCCAAGCGACCTTTTCGGCCTCCTCCTCAGCAGCTTGTGTGTGGGTACTGCCAGAAACTCGGACACAACAGGCAGAACTGCCGTATGGCCAATGGACTGTGTCTGGCATGCAGATCTGGTAACCACTCGGTAGGAGAGTGTCCATTCAAGAGGAGCCGGAATGTAGCTCCAGCACCACCAGCACTTCCGGCACGAGTGGAACCACCAGTACCTCCAGCTCGAGCAGCTCCCCCAGCACTTTCAGCACCACCGATGAGGAGGAATCCAGGGCCTGCAGGCAGAGGAGCTCCACTTCCTCCCCAGCGTCGGAATCTGGGTCAGGCTCAGAGGGGACCCAGGACTGGAGTAGGCCGCGGGAGAGGCCAGGCCTACAATCTGACAGCAGAGGAAGCCGAGGCATCTGGAGAAGTGGTGGCAGGTACAATTTTGGTCCACTCAGTTCCAGTCTTATCACTTTTTGACTCCGGTGCATCACACTGCTTCATATCCAGTAGATTTACTGCCTTGCATTCTATACCCCTAGTCTGTATGAGTGACCAATGGGAAATTAGTACGGGGAATGGGGTAGTTATAACTAACAAGATCTGCAAGGGGTGCAATGTGGAGTTATGTGGTAGGAAGTTAGAAGCCGACATGTTCGTACTGGACACTGGAGGGTACGATGTGATCCTAGGCATGACTTGGCTCAGCAAGTATCATGCGGTGATCGACTGTAGGGAGAAGAAGGTGATCTTCAGAATTCCACACCAAACGGAGTTTCAATTCTTTGGAGAACGCAAGTCCCTCCGGAAGGAAGATCAACTGGAGTGTGCCACTGCTGAAGAGAAGAGGGCGGTGTCAGTGTGGAGTGAATTTCCAGATGTATTTGAGGAGATATCAGGACTTCCACCTGATAGAGTTGTGGAGTTCTCTATTGACCTTATTCCAGCAGCGACTCCCATCTCTAAAGCACCGTACCGGATAGCGCCAACAGAATTAGCTATATTGAAGGAGCAGCTGCTGGAGTATTCGAGCAAGGGTCTGATTAGACTGAGTACTTCACCTTGGGGAGCACCGGTGCTGTTGGCGAATAAGAAGGATGGTGGCAAGAGGCTGTGCATTGATTACAGAGAGTTGAACAAGGTCACCATCAAGAACAAGTACCCTTTGCCAAGGATTGATGATCTCTTTGATCAACTTCATGGGGCCCAAGTGTTCTCGAAGTTAGATCTGCAGTCGGGGTACCATCAGTTGAAGGTGAAGAAGGAAGACATCCAGAAGACGGCATTTAGGACTCGTTATGGTCATTATGAGTTCTTAGTTATGCCCTTTGGAGTTACAAATGCCGCAGCAGTCTTCATGGACTTGATGAATATGATCTTCTCACCCTATCTGGACAAGTTTGTTTTGGTGTTCATTGATGATATCCTGGTCTATTCCAAGAATGAAGAGGAGCATGCGGAGCATCTGAGGATTGTGCTACAGACTCTCCGACTGGAGCAGCTTCATGCCAAGCTTAGCAAGTGCGAGTTCTGGCTGAAGAGTATAGCATTCTTGGGTCATATTGTTTCTAAGGAAGGAATCTCGGTGGATTCCAGCAAGATTCAGGCGGTGAAGGATTGGCCGACTCCGAAGTCCGTGACAGAGATCAGGAGCTTCATCGGACTAGCTGGGTATTACCGAAGGTTCGTGCAGGACTTCTCGAAGATTGCAGCTCCATTGACCAAGCTGACCAGGAAGGGAGAGAAGTACATATGGACTGAGGAGTGTGCGTCTGCTTTTGAGGAGTTGAAGAATAAGTTGATTTCGGCTCCAATCTTGAAGACACCCTCAGGGACAGGAGGTATGGTTGTGTACTGTGATGCTTCAGGAAAGGGCCTTGGATGCGTATTGATGCAGCATGCACATGTAGTGGCTTATGCATCCAGACAGTTAAAGCCTCATAAGAAGAATTACCCAACGCATGATCTAGAGCTGGCAGCTGTGATCTTTGCATTGAAAATTTGGAGGCATTACCTGCTAGGTGACCGAGTGTTGATATACACAGATCACAAGAGCCTGAAGTACATTTTCACTCAGAAGGAGTTGAGCATGAGGCAGAGGCGATGGCTTAAGCTGATGGCAGATTATGACATAGATCTGCAGTACCATCCTGGCAAGGTTAATGTTGTGCCAGATGCCCTGAGTAGAAGACCTGAAGCCAACATGGTTATGATGCTCACTCAGCAGAAGGAGTTACTCAGGGAGATGGAGCGGCTAGATTTGATGGTGATCCGAAGGACCAGTGGACCTGTGCAGCTGATGGCATTCCAGATCCAGCTGACACTGATGGAAGAGATCAGAGAAGCTCAGAGAGAAGATCCTAGATTGCTGAAATTCAGAGAGCAAGTGGAAGCAAGGCTGAGGTCAGATGTTTGTATTCATCCTGATGGTGCACTTTATTTCAGGGTAGAATTTGTGTGCCTCAAGGGGAGATTAGACAGAAGATCTTAGCTGAGGCCCACAGCTCAGCTTACTCTATACACCCTGGAGGAACTAAGATGTATCAGGATCTGAAGCAACATTTCTGGTGGAATGCGATGAAGAGGGACAATATGTGGCGAAGTGTCTAGTGTGTCAGCAAGTGAAGGCCGAACACCAGAGACCAGCTGGATTATTACAGCCTTTGCCAATACCAGAATGGAAGTGGGAGCATGTTGCTATGGATTTTGTCACCGCTCTACCCCGCAGTCCAAAGGGGAACAATGCAGTATGGGTAGTTGTTGACCGTCTCACTAAGTCAGCACATTACATACCTTTCAGAGTGGGACAATCTACAGAGCTTCTGGCAGACAAGTACATGAGGGAGATTGTTCGACTGCATGGAGTTCCTGTCAGTATTGTGTCGGACAGAGACACGAGGTTCAGATCTCACTTCTGGGAGAGCCTTCAAGAGAGTCTGGGGACCCGTCTGAAGTTCAGCACATCTTGAGACAGATGGGCAGTCCGAGCGGACCATTCAGATCCTAGAAGACATGTTGAGGGCTTGCATGATAGACTTTAAGGGATCGTGGGAAGACCATCTACATTTGGCAGAGTTTTCCTACAATAACAGCTATCAGGCGAGCATCAAGATGGCTCCTTTTGAAGCCCTGTACGGTAGGAGATGCAGATCACCATTGTGTTGGGATGAAGTTGGTGAGAGGAGGCATTTGGGACCAGATGTGATAGTACAGGCTGTGGACAAGATCAAGACTATCCAAGAGCACCTTCGTGCAGCCCAGGACAGACAGAAGAGTTGGGCAGATTCCAATAGAAGACCGTTGGAGTTCCAGGCGGGAAAGCATGTGTTTCTGAAGATATCTCCGACCAAGGGAGTGATCAGGTTTGGTGCACATGGGAAGCTGAGTCCGAGGTATATAGGCCGGTTTGAGATATTAGATCGAGTGGGAGAAGTGGCCTACAGATTGGCACTACCACCATCACTGGAAGGAGTGCACAATGTGTTCCATGTGTCGCAACTGAGGAGATACATCAGGGATGAGAGCCATGTGTTGGATTATTCAGAGTTGGAGTTGCAGCCAGATTTGTCATATATTGAGCAACCAATGGCTATTGTGGACAGAAGTGTCAAGACCCTGAAGAACCGGACCATCCCGTTGGTGCTTGTTTCATGGAACAGGCATAGTCCGGGAGAAGCAACTTGGGAGCGGGAGGACGTCATTCGTGACCGTTACCCGCATCTGTTCGAGCCCTGAGTGGTAATATTCTCTTGTACTCCATTCTTGTCTTATCAATTCATTATTTTCATGTTCATCTCTTTCCTTATAGAAATTTCGAGGACGGAATTTTTGTTAGGTGGGTAGATTGTAGCACCCTGTACCCGGGATACGTACCCAGATACGTGTCCCAATTTTTTTCGACCATGTTGCTCAATTTTCATTCTGTTTGTGCTCATGAGTTGTAATTTCTTAGTTATTGAGTGCCAGATCTGGATTCTTAGACCTAGAGTAAGCCCTGACCCGGACCGGGGAACCGATACCAGCCAATAGCCTGATTCGACTTTCTGGTAGTCCGATTGGACCATTTTTAGTTTCAGAGACTGTTTTCTAATATTTTAGATTTTTCATGATTTTCTGGAATTTTCTGAAATTTTTTGCAAAATCTCCAAAACCGGTGTCGGTCGGCATCGCTGACTGATTCCCAGATTTTTAAATTTCAAATGGGATCGAATTTTCAAAAATGGCTTTCACGGTACATCTTAGAATATCATTTTCTAGTTAAAAACATTTTTTGGGATTTTTCAAAATTTATCAATATTTGACCGATCCTGGTGTCGGCCGGTATCGCCGGACGATTCCAGGATTTTTATTTTGAAAACTACACTATATTTTTTGAATCCAATTTCACCAAACATCTTAAAATAATATTTTCTATTTTTGAGAATTTTTCGGAAGGATTCTGAAACAGTCGAATTTTTGCCTTATTAAAATAATAATAAAATTTGTCGTCCTTTCTTTTTCTTGCTTTTACCTCTCAAATCCTCTACTTATTACTTCCAGAATATTATATCAATTTTATTATTTAATAAAATATTTATTTATAAATTTTTAACTATTTTTAATCATCTCCTTTTATTTTTTTCCAATTTCTTTTCTTTTCTTCTTTCTTTTCTTCTCCTTCACTCCAACACCCATTCCCTGCAACTCCCAGCAGTGGCAGCAGCGGGAGCAGTCCATCATGGACTGAGCAAACCTTTCCCCCACTCCATCTCCCTTAATCATCTCAAATCATACTAATTTTCATCATTTTCCTTTACCTTCTCCCCTTAAAAACACCTCCTTTCTATTTCCTTTTCACTTCATCTTCAACCTCCAACACCCACTCCCGCACACCACCTCCACCATCACCACCGCCGCCCTAGCCGCCGCCCAAGCCGCCACCACCGCGCTCCCCACCACCCCACAACACCCCTCCACTTCCAACAACCCTAAACTCCACCTCCTCCACCTTCAATTTCACCATAACCCATCTCATCTCCACCTTCAATTTTTCCAAAATTCCCCATCTCCACCAACAATTTCACCACCATAACTACTCCATCACCACCTCCTCCACCTCCTCCAACTTCCCACCACCACCAAACATCATCACACCACCACTAACACCACCACCACCACCACCATCACATAACAACAACAACAACAACAACAACAAACTCACCTCCTCCCTCCTCTCCACCGCGCGCGCCGCCACCACCTCCCCGCCGCGGCGCCGCCGCCGGCCTGCAGTCGCCGCCGCCGGCCTGCAGTCGCCGCCGCCGGCCTACAGCCGGCCGGCCACCCCCCACACCCCCTCCTTCTTCTTCTCTTTTCATTTCTTTCTTACTTCTTTCTTTCCTTTTTTCATTTCTTCCCAAATAAAACAACTTCCCCTCTCTTTCCAAAAATACCCCCCTACTTTTTAAAACTACAACCCTCTATTTACAACCCCTACCCCTCTCCTTTAAATCCCAATTCATTTCAAACTATACCATATTTTCCCTCCCTTTCTTTTTCTCCCTTTTTTTCCCTACAAATTTCTCTCTCCTCTCTCTCTCCTCTCCCATTCCCTCTTTAATATTTATATAAATATTTATAATTATATATTTTAATATATAAATTGTGGGCTAAAGGTTACTTGGACGGTTCGCTGGTTACCCGGATTTTAACCGGTATTTTACCCGGTTTCAGGCGAGTACAACTTTATTTTTGACATGCCTCTACTTTAATATTATGCGAGCATTTTTAATATTTTTAAAAATAAATACTCTTGTATTTTAAGCATGGAATGGGGATGTGGATATGTTAGTATGCTTAGTATTGAATACCGAAAATTTGATACATGATATCATGCTATGTAAATGAATATATGATGTTGCACTCGGTATTTACCCGACCTTGGACATGTTATGCCTGATACGTGATTTAGGAAACCGACACTTGGCATGTTACACTAGGGATGTAATTTTTATCACCGGCACTTGATATTTACACCGGTACACAATAGTTGACACCGATATTGCCATGCTGTATTTGACACCGACATCTTTCATGCTATATTTGGTACTGATACATGACATGCTATATGTGATATGTGACACCTGGTATTGATACTTGCCATACTATGTTTGACATATGATACCCGGCTCTGATACTTGTCTTGCTACATTGACCACTTGACATTGGACCCTGATACTTGATACTTGACGCTTGTTCTTGACATACAGTATATGCTATACTTTCATGTGGTATAAATACCTGGACCTGACATTATGACTCTTGACCGGACATTACCACCCCTGATGCCTGATTATATGACATATACATGACTATCACTGTTACGGGACATGACATGATTATTACATTATTATTACCAGATATTTGGTACTCCTGAGCTCCTGTACTCCTGTATACTTGAACCCCTGAAATGGGGAGGCTCCTGAAATTACTCCTGTATTATACTACTGTTAACCCCGTAATAGGATAATCATGGATATTGTACATTTGTGGATACCCCGTGAACATTATTATTTGAGACTCTGTCATATGTAAACAACTTACACCGGGATGGGGGAAATTGATGGGTAACGATATAGCTTCTGTGTTTATGATGGCCATACATATGTTGTACAACTTCCTATTGGATTCGACCTGGATGGCCACCAGGCGCTTCCGAGGGGTGTACTGGCACCCCTACCCCCCTGCCTGCCTGTCCGGGTGTGCTATAATCCCCTAGGTATATCCTGTGGGGAACGGTGACACTCTATTCCTGTTCGGGTGTATTGTGAGACCTTCGGGCATATAGTAAATCCCGGTGCCTAGCGGTACGTTCCGGCTCCAGTACCGGATAATCCTGGACCGTTGTCCCGGGCATGCACGGGACCCATTATAAACATGGTTCGTCGCTCCCCATCAATTTCCAATAACCAACCTCGCTAGATTTGTATGCGAAAGTATATGGCACCGGTTATATACCAAACATACAAATTGAACGAGTTAATAATAATAACCTAATAAATTGACTTCATGCATTCTGTGTCATTTCTATACTTGTCATTTATTGTAGTTACTCCATGCTTCCTAATTTGATCACATGACATTTGACCTGATATACATGCTTTTATTTCATTCCATATAAATGCTAATGTCATTTTTATATCTCACTATTTATTGTGATATTTCCTGCTTATTGATTAGGGTACATTATACTTGTCTTGATGCACTTGCTATTATTTGTACTTACCATTGGGTTTTTCTTGTACTCGCTGGGTTATTCCTAACAACCCTGGATTTGCATGTCCAGATTTAGCAGCTTGGACCGAGGTGGACCATCGGCCGAGGATCAGGCCTATCTTGAGGAGCAGGCAGATCAGCAGTAGTTCCGTCCAGTCTTTTCTCCCCACTCGCGAGATCCCCTTTCTAGCTCGTGAGTTATTATCTGTTGTTTTCTGCAGTCTACTTTTATATTATCTAGTGATGTAATATTGATGTAATATTATATCACTGTTTGTGATGACTCAATACTTGTATCATTTTGGATTGGAATGTATATTACCACGTATTTCCGCACTATGATATCTGTGTTGTGTTGTATTGATGCTTAGTGTACATACGTGATGGTACCATCGCCCTGCGTATGTACGTCGTAGTGGCGTCTCCGTAACCGGCAGGATCGGGGCGCCACAGACACTTGAGAGAGAGTGGGCTGCTGGGCCCCACGTCTATAGGCGCGTGCCTCTTGTGCTTGACAAGGCGCAGAGGCTTCACCTGGCGTTTGGTGAGTTGTCCTCAGAGGACCTAACTGAAGGAATCTCGCGTTTGGGCCGCCAAACGCGGACTTCGCGGGGCTCGAGTAAGGCGCCAGTTTGTATGCTGCGTCCAGCCTCAGTCAGACAACCAGAGGTTCCAACTTGCAGCTGGCGCGCACGTCTCCTCTGTCGACGCTCAGCGTTCCGATTGCGTCGCGGAGGTGGAGAGAGACCAACAACATCCTGATGCTGAACATCAGAGATTTTAACCACGCGGGTCTCCTGAGAGACGCTGACGCGGGTGTTCTGTGTGACGCGGTTGGTCGCAAAGGCAGTTGTGCCTGGACCACGTGGGCCTTCTGAGAGGCGTTGGCGCGTGTACCTTGCTTGGCACAGTTGGCAGCAGCAGCGCCCGAGAGAGCCACAGATCGGGCCTCGGGGCCATTTTCGTCGAGACCCGGCGGCAGACGCCGGTCTTTGGGCTCTTGGAGCCAGAAGAGAGAAACTCTTCGTACTTCGCCTAGTCGAACTCGACAATGAGCGATTCGACCATCTTCCCCTTACGGAGGACGTCATCCTGCGCCACGATTTGCTCATCAGTGACAAATGTAGTCCCCGGCGGAGTCGCCATCTCTTGTACGCGCCAGAAAAAAGAGAAAGAAGTCTTTACTGTAAAATTTTTCTTGAATCAGATGAAAAAATTACAACAAAACTGCTTTTTCCTTCCAGTTACAAGGGAGGGAGGATGTTGAGTCTTGAATCCTCCCTTTGTTTAGTGCTGGGTTCTTCGTGTGGAAGTGGAGAGTGAATCTTGTTCTCCGTTGACCGGATGACCGTCGGGATCGTTAGGGAATCTTCTCTTTGGCTGGTAGAGGGAGTAGCACAGCTCTGTCTACCAAAACTCTCAAAGAGAAGGTAGGTAAAGAACAACTCGTACGCAGCGAGCTTGTTGAAGAGTTTAGCTCTCTCCTGTCTCGGTCTTTCTCTCTCTGTGATCTTCTGATCCTCTTGATGCCAGATGCCTTTCTGATCACCCTTGTGTCTATCCCCTCTCTTCTGATTGCCTCGACCTCATAGCAAACGAGGCTATTTATAGAGGTCCTAGGGGTGAACGTGCCCCCTAAAAACGCTCCACAACGAGGGGGCTGACCTCGCCGCTACATGGGCGGCGACTGGCCCCATAACCAGGGCGGTTATAACCGAGACGCGGGTGTCGAGCCAACGCGCCTTGAGGTTGAGACGCGGGTGTCGAGCCCACGTGCCTTGAGGTTGTGACGCGGGTGTCGAGCCTACGCGCCTTGATGTTGAGACGCGGGTGTCGAGCCCACGCGTCTTGATGTTGAGACGCGGGTGTTGGACCCTCGCGTCTAGAACTTGAGACGTGGGTGTCGAGCCCACGCGCCTTGATGTTGAGACGCGGCTGTTGAGCCTTCGCGCCTTGAGTCTGAAACTCTGCCTTTTAATGGCTTGTCTTTTAGTGATTTTTAGACAGCCTACAAAATCGAGCTTTACCAAGCTCGGATTTCCAGAGCCTTCAACAAGAAAGTCAAGGTGCAGACTTTCAAGAAAGGTGATCTTGTCTTAGCTGTCAGACGACCTATGGTGATGACACATAAGACAAAAGAAAAATTCCAGCCCAAATGGGAAGGACCATTTGTAGTAAAGTCAGTCTACTCAAATGGATCATATCGCCTCATAAGCTCAAATGGCGATACACTCATGATGCCGATCAATGGCAGATTCTTGAAGAAGTACTATCCTTAATAGTACTCCTCCTCCGATCAAGTTAAAAGTACACCTCTGATCAAGACAAGAAGAGCTTCTTCATTAACATCCGACGCCTTCGACGGTTAAGGATAGAGGAAAATGTTGGCTTCTAAGCCCAACATAAGTCCTCGACAACTCATCATGCTGAGGGGAACAGCATGGCTAGCCAACTCAAAGGGTAGTTGGTAAAGGCACCTCAAATCCGTTGATAGCTGAGGATTTGCTAAAAATCCTAAGGGACATGTTCCCATTTGATCCAACACCTTTAACGATTAAGGATAGAGGAAAATGTTGGCTTCTAAGCCCAACATAAGTCTTCGACAACTCACTATGCTGAGGGGAATAGCATGGCTAGCCTAACTCAAACGGTAGTTGGTAAAGGCACCTCAAATCCGTTGACAGCTGAGGGTTTGCTAAAAATCCTAAGTGGATGTAGTTCCACCCTCTTCCCTCCAAAATCCCTTACCAATTCTCATCCACAGAATGGTAGGCTACAAAATACAGTCATTGCTAAGTTAGACACTATACCTCTGGTAATGAAATTTTCAATACTCCCTATCGAGTACAAATTTTACTTGTCAACTCCATACAGAGTGGCAGACCTTCAAATTCGCCAAGTTAATACTATACCTCTGGCACTTCAAACTTCACTTGTCAATTCTCATCAATAGAATGACAGGTTCTCAAATTGCTCATATCGCAAGTCCACTACTGTCAAGTTAATATCACACCTCTGACAATATACTGTTAAGTTAACATTACACTTCTAACAGTAATCAAGTTGCTGCCAAGTTTCAATATTAAACCTCTGACAGTCACCTTCCTTCAGACTTCCATATCAAGGCTGATATGAACGATGCTAAGTTAACACTACACCTCTAGCATCCAGGTCATTGCTAAGTTCAACAATACACTTAAAGCCATGACTTTCCCTCAGACTTCCATGTTAAAGTCGAGATGACCAATGCCAAGTTCAAAATTACACCTCTAGCATTATCCTCACTGTCAAGTTAAACATCACACCTATGACAGTGACACTTTCAGTTTTCCCAAATGAAAGCTGAAATGCTTCTGAGTTAAGTTAATATCACACCTCTGACTTACATTCTTGTCAAGTTAACATCACACTTCTGACAAGACAACTTTCAACCCGTTAAGTTAATATGACACCTCTAACGGTAAAAACTTTCCTAGATCCCCCGCGAATCTAGCCTCACTTGTTATTCTCATCAACAGAATAACAAGTCCACTTAAAAATATTGTTAGGTTAACATTACACCATTAACAGTGTTTTTATTAACTCCCCGGCTGATCTTAATCAAGTTAATCCCAAACCTCTGATAAAAGTTCATCCTCCCTGGGGGTACAAATTCAGCTTGTCATTCTCCGTTATAGATTGGCAGGTCTACAAAAGTTATCTTATCTCTGTTAAGTTAATATCACACCTCTGACAGCATTGTTGAGTTCCTGAAATAGGATCTCTTTCTACAAAATTTGACTCGTTAAGATTATCATCATAGTTTTGACAAGTCAAAGACTCTTCGCTCCTATTCGTCTGACTAAAAAAAAAAGGTTCAAGACAATAGGAGGAAACAAAAAGAAAAGTGTCACTTTTATTTATATCCAGGCATATGAAAGTGATATAAAACGCTCTCTTATACAATAAGATTGAGTGTTACAATAAAGGAGTACATAGAAGTCCCTTTCTCTCTCAAGGTTGCACTCACTCCTCGAAGCTGCTCACAATACTAAGTATTAGATGTTTGGAAAGGCGCCAAAGAAGAATTGAACACTGCGGCGATGATCGGGAACTGGTTTGCACCATGATGCATGATGTAAACATCGAAGAAGCCTCTGGTTGACCGAGAACAATGGTGTTTCTTGATGTAGAAAGGCAGCAGAATCTTCTGATTCTACCTGACCATCCGAAGTGAAGTATGATCCTTCGTTGATGAACATCTCTGTCACCAGAAGGTCATCCAATGAGCATAGAGCTTTCCTCGATGTCACTTCTGGGGTAAAAGGAGGGTTTTGAGACCTCACAGAGGATGCCCTCTTTTCGGTGACCTGCAGGAGGACCATACCCACCACTATATCCACCACTACCCCGCCGCCATGCTCCCTCTGACCATGCCATGCCAAGAAGCATGACCAGTGCATTGAATCCAAAGAGATCTTGCGAGGGTCCGGTCCCCGTCTCCTGAAGGCAGGAGTCATGACTTCTTCTCCAGTGGTCGACCATCGACCAAGTTCGCTGGCCGAGATGTTCTCCCAGAGGCCCAGCAAATATGAAAAAGGATGATTAAGCCTACCTGCATGAAGCAAACAAAAATTAGAAGATCTGAAGCTTAGTATACTTCAACAGAAAAACTAAGTGACAGACGCAATTATTGCTAAGATCTTCAAACGCAGGAATGACCCCCGCAGCGAACCAAACTTCTGCGGCGACAGAAACAGACGCGATCAAAACTGTGACAACACACAGAGTTCGAGCACAGTCTAGTTTTGCACCCGTGTCTAAAGTTCGAGACGCAAAAATTGCCATCTCCCTGTTTGATAAACGGGGGTTGCAAAATTCAATCCTGAAACCTTTGATCTAAGTCAACAGCCTCAGACGCGAGCTCTGTATGTAAAGCCCATGGTCCAGGTGCAAAAGTCCATTATACTCGTATCCAGAAAATCTTAAGTCAGAATTTTCTAAACGGTGCAACTTCCAAAAGATGGGTACACCAGTTGGACTTCAGAAGATGGTCAAGAAGATGAATCTCTTTAAGAGATATCAAACTGAAACTCAGTTGGGCTGAAAATTCATGGCAAAACTAGGAAGTCATACCTGCAGAGGCCTCTATTAAAAGTTAAACTTTCTGCATCAAAGTGCAGACATAAAAGGTATTCAAGGAGACGCTTTTTGTTATTGAAATCACTTGACAGTGGTAATCTTCCGGAAAGGCTAAATAGAAGCATGAAAGCTCTGGGTCGTCTTCGTCCACGGAGGCAAATCCCTGATGAAGTCCTTGGAGGGAGAAGACAAGATCTCTTAGAGCATTCGCTCTCAAAAAAGCAGTTTAAGTAATGAACTGCTGAAAGGCGAGGCTGAGCCCTATTTATAGGCAAACCATAATGCCTATAATTAATGGCTCACTAATCAGAACCGTCGGCTTTAATGACCGCACGAGTGTCGAAGCCCAATAAAGGTTTGACGCGTGGATCGTCGCTTCGGGAAACAACGGTGACGCGGGCCTCCAACTGCCAGCGCCGGTTTGGCATTAAAGGGCGTTAATGCTTAAACCCAATGAAGGGCTGACGCGTGGACTGCCGCGTCGGGAAATGTCAGATGATACGAGTCCCCAATCGTTAACATCGACTGGACATTTAAAGATCCAACAAAATCTTTATGACAAGCTGCATGTAACGCTTAGGAAGTTGCACCAAACGCAGGCCCGAGAACCGCGTCCAGGAACTGGCACCCCCTTTACGAATCCGAAAATGGCGTCCCTTTTCATTCCAGCCAAGAGAACCGCAGCCGCGTCTCTCAGAGTGATTCAAAGCTGCATCCCTTCACAGCAAAAGGGACCCCTTCTGGGGGTCACGCTTGAAAATCACATAAAAGTGGAAAGCTGCATCCTGAGACTTGTGTCCTCAACGGAGAAGGCCCATGGCATTCACAAGTATCTTGAAGCTACGTCTACATGGCGAAATGATGATGGTGTTCCCACCATAAACTCAATATAATTTGAGTTTGCACCAGGTCAAGGACCCATTGCCGCGTCTTCATATCTATGCGTCAGTTTTGAGGAGCAAAAGACCGTGTCCTCACGACATCCTGAATTCTGCACTTGGGCAGAGTTAAGGGCTGCGGCTAGGGAGCTTCACCCGAAGCTGCGTCCTTCGCGCCAACTGGAACCGCGTCTCAATGGACAGGTCAGAGCCGCGTTCCTCCCAAGAACTTAGTTCTACCTAAGTTCATTATTCACAGCCAATCAAGGATCACAGCCAAAGACTGCTGCTCAGAAATTGGATTCATCTACAGTGGGACAATGAAGATGGAGCAAAATTTCAAGAGACTTTTATTATTTGAGCCAAAAATGATAAAAGTGATACAAATACTCTTAACGAATCGAGTGTGCTGTCCCTAAAAAAAAAAGAAAAAAAAAAGAGGGGGGAGGCTAATAATCTTGATTAGCCAAAGAACAGATTTGTTCTCGGAGGTGATGTATCTCGTGCTGACGTGCTTTCTCAGCCTCCATGAGAGCCTGGACCCGCAACTCCTCCTCGGACAAAAATCTCCTCCCAGCCAGCTGCACTCGTAGGGATTCCAACCTGGAGGAGTGAGTGGAGAGGTTTTCTTCAACCTGCATCTTGGCAGCCTCCAGCCCTTCCAGCTTCTTCCTGGCAGTGGCAAGCTTCTGCTCATTGATTGCAATCAAGGCTTCTGCTTTGGCTATGGTGGCCCGAGCACTGATGATAACCTGCTCTGCGCTCTGCATGATGAGTTCAGATTCCCTTGAATCGCCAATCAGCTTTTGATGGTCCGCCAGGAAATGTTGGAGATGGTGAGTCTCTTCGGCTATTTGTTCCTCCATCTCCTTCCGCTCTTGTTCTTGGGTAGCAAGAAGCCTAGTCAGGGTTGCCCGGGCCTCGTGAACTGAGCCGGCGTCCTCCAAAGACTTAAGCTCTTTCAGATCACTCCCCAACTGCTCCACCAGTAGCAGACATGCCCTAGCCTGTGAAGGACCTCCAGTATGACCAATGTTCTCGATCAAATTCTCAAGAAGCATTCGGGCAAATTCGAAAGAACTGCTCCCAGAGAGGATGAGATCAATACACGATCGCATGGAAGCAAAGAACTGCTGCACCATTTGACGTGTCAGTTCTTCCATGATATCGCCAGCCGAGGAGAATTCCGCTGATGTGCTCCCAGATCCCCTTTCTATCACAGGGCGAGGGATGGGAATCAACTCATCCCGTGCAGGAGTAGGATCAACAACAGGTGCGGCAGAAACCAAGATGGTCACAGATACGTCTGGCGCAGTCACTGTCGTAGCAGCCTCCATGGCGACTGGAGCAGCAGCGAACCTGACTTCTTCGGAACCCTCGGTCGAAGGTTGAATTGTATTGCCTGCGGGCTCGACGCTGACTGCCAAGTCCTCTACATGAGCTTCCTCAGCACTCTCTGCAAAGCACCAAAACGTCAGTCATGACAATAAAACGAAAATATTCAAAGCGTCAATATTTTCTTACCAAGTCGAGGATCCGAAGATGGCAGATCCCTGGGCAAAACTTGCAAGGTTGAGGCCTCCCCGACCTCAATAATTGCCCTCTTTTGAGGCATCTCAGCAACACCCTCAACATCCTCCTGCTGGACCAGCTCCTGTATCATCTCCTCGATATGGGAGGAGTCGCAGCCTCGCTGTCCGCGGCCAACCCTACAGCATAAAGGGAAAATGTCAGAACCTGTTCCCTAGTTAAAAAGGGAAACCGGGTCAATAAGACAATAAGAGTACCTTCTACAGGAGCAGTTGTCGCTTGTGATAATGCCATCACCGGATCACACCAGTATATTTCTTCCTCCGAGATATGTGAGAATTTGCTCGGATCTGGAAGAGCAGGTTCATCGCCAAAATCGACTTCATCGTCTGAATCATATCCGTCCTCTCCGGATGATGAAGACGATAGTTCAACGCGAGAAGCCTCGGTAATTGAGGCCTTGCCACCAAATACCCCAGTAGTAGGACTAGGGTCAACTACTCGGAGCTGGAGATTAATACACCAGGAGACCCAGGCTGTTGTGCCTCATCTCTCCTTTCATGAGCCGAAGAAGACCCTGGTTGAGTTGAAACCCCTGGAATCTCAACATCACTCCTTCCCACCAGGTTAGCCTCAAGTTGTTCAGCCTCATCTGTTGCGACGGGTTCATCAGCAAGCTCCCCTTCTTCTAAAATTACGGGGCCCTTGCTGCGCAATCCATGAGTACGAACAAGGGGGGCATCATCATCCTCCTCCTCCTCTTCCCTCTGCTCTTCGATGCCGGAGGGGACGGTCTCTTCAGCCGCCAAGTCTTTCCTGGCCTTCTTCGAGGCAGGCTCAGCCGTGAAAGTAGGAGAAGGCTCAGTTCGAAGAGTAATGCCATGAGGACGTTTTTGCACCGCCTGTCGACGCCTTCTGGCAGACTGCTCCCTGGGTACTGCTGCTCTCGGCTCCCCTCTGGCCTCCCTCTGAGCCGCCTGATATTCATCAAGGCCTCGCGAGCGCTTGTTGGACGCCACCTTCTCTTCATAAGACGCATTAATGCTTTTAATGCATGAACGCTCCATTGAGTAGCCAGGCATCTTGCTAGCCTGGAAATACCAGGTGCAGAAGCTAAGGCTTGCATAGCAGTTCGACGTCTTATGAGGTAAACGGAAAAGATCCTGTGTCCCCCCAGTTACGCTGTAATACCAAGCCTGAGCACCTTCAAACAGATTTCCACTGAAGGCAAGCTGAGCGTTAGGGTTACCGACATATAGTTGGTCATAGCCGAACTGTCGGGCGAAACGATTCGACATATAAGGCTCGATCGTGCACGAGTTCCCCTGCCGAAAGAGCAGATACCTGGGCCGAATATTGATGAGCCACCAGAAGACTCCCGACGGCAGCCTAGTGAAGTCATCTGGACCCACAATGTCGGCGAATTTATCCCCATAAGCAGCATCTGTAATCTCGGGGAAGCAACGGTTGAGATGATAATTTGAAGCGTTCAGAATGCACTTCCGGATGTAGAACATATAGTTGTTGCACCAGCTCGAACTCTCCAGCCGCTGCACAAAAGGGACAAACCCTCGCATTGGGACACTGGCGTCATCAGTGAGGGGCAGTGCATCACGTACCAAGCCATTAAGTACGTGTAAGGAAGCTCGATCTGAGGGTTAGGGGTCTTCACTCTCGGCCTTTCCTCTGAATCGACCTCCGGTTTACCTTGAGAGTCGACGATGGCCTCCACCCTGCACAGGCTCTGAGTCAGGGCCTGCAACCCGCTTTGGATACCGGCCACCATTGCCGGAAGGAGAGCTATGGACCTACCATAGGCCAGCAGCACCGCCAGATACACCACGTCGATAACAATCACCTCATGCGGCAGTGTCGGCACTACACAGCGCTTCAACCACAGCATGAGGAAACCCGCCAGCAGTGCCCGGTTAGAAATGGGAATCTGGGCCTGGTGATGGAAACTTTCAAAAACCGTGTCAGGTTTGAAAGTGTCTTCATTCGACTCTGTGGTATAAGAACTCACAGAGGCGTCGATTCTCTCGGCGATTTCTTCGTCAGAGCTGGGAGCCAGACTGGTCACTGAGTAATCTTTCTCAGTGATGCCATTAAACAAGTAGCTCGCTCAAGATAGCTGCTTAACTCCCCTAGCCCTCCAGGAAGTTATTTGGCCGCAGATGTGGAAATGACACAGCACCTCCCAGTAGGTCTCATATACACGAGGGCACTCTTTCTTCAAGAGATGAAGCTCCTCAGAGGTAGGGACGTATTCTTCATAAGGAGCATCTCCCATTACCAACCCTGAGACTTCATATAATTCATGCAGAGCAAGCCCCATTTCTCCAACCGGGGTGAAGAACGTCCGCGTTGAAGGGTCGTAGTGCTCCAGGATCCAAAGAAATTTTGGGAATTCTGTGGGATGCCATATTGCACAGCCCTGACCGCTTGGTACAGTCCCACCTAGTCCAACAGACCTCCAAGTTCAGTGAGGACAAAGCTCACCATCTTGCCCCACCAGTACTTGTCAGTGGAATGAACCCACCCGAGCGGGCGGAAGTCAGTGGGAAAATCACCCCCTACCTTCATGAATTGATTAATAAAGGTAGTGCTGAGCTGAGGGATTTCTCCTACTGGGTAATCGGACCTGAATAGTCCAGGAAATAAACCAAAGATCTCCCTCCCGTGTCCACTCGAGTGCACCTTCCTGGCGCCCAGTATGCCAAGAGAGACACTGGGAACAGATCGGGCAAGATCCCATTCCATGGCCCGAGGGACAGACATGTGCCGAAGGTAGGATAGGGGATACATTCTCTCCATATTTGGAGGAAAGAATTTCCTATCCCCTATCTGGCGAAGCCACTTGTAGTCGCCATCATGCAAGACGTAACCACCCTCGCTGATATTGTCGCCAAAGAAAAAGATGGGTTTCTTCAATGGAATGCGCGAATCCGTCTTAAATTCTGCGTCAGTCATAGTTCCCGGAGTGTCACCATGTCGACTTTGGAGAGCCTCTCCCTTCGCCCCTTTGGCTTGTCAGCAGTCACAGGAGCAGTCCTTTGCAACACAAAGGTTAAGTTGCGGTCAGCACCACCTACGTGCCCGAAGTGACACTTCTTGGAGAGAGGATCAGCGGAATATCGCACTGCAAAAAGGAAACGACATTTGATTAGAAATCTGAAAGGAAATGATCAAGTGTCCACAACTCAAACGCAGAAGTAACTCAGACGCGACAATCATCAAAATCTGCGTCCAGACCCGAAGATCGCGAGGCTAGCCTAGAGCCCGCGTTTTAAAAATCTAAGACTTAAGAAAAATCTCTAAGTACTTGGACTCAGACGCAAGATTCATGAAGACCAGCGTCTGGTTTCACAAGACGCAAGAGTCATAAGAAATCTGCGTCCGAATTTTTCATACTTAGAAACATTCTAAGTGTTGAATCTGAAACGCAAGGCTTACTGGGGCCCTGTGTTCAACAAGCAGACGCAGTTTCAAGCAGATCAAACCTGCGCTTCGTTTATCAACTCAAAGGCCGCGTCTGAAGATCAAACATGGGCTCGAGCCCGCGCTGGCGGGTCAATTTTAAAAGAGGAGTCCAAGAGTTTAGAGAACTCTATAAACCCTTTTAATGGTGGGAATCAAGTCCGATGGCTTTATACTTGAAATAGGGGCTTCCTGCATGGAGGAACCACCCCTTTGAGTCTCAGCGACGACCGCCCGTCAAGATGAAGCAGTTTGCTTGGCCTTTGGTTCCATTGCGAATCAAAGAGCCGGTGTTAGAAGAGGTAAAGAGAACAAAGGAAGTTCCTTTCTCAAAACCCTAACAGAGGCACACGAAGACGAAGGAGAGTCTAATGATGACTCTTGAAAGACTGTTGCTTTTTATAGGCACAGTGATTCGCAAAGATACGCGACGCTTGGCTCGACGCCTAATCACTTCCTGACGCGTGGACAGCGCTTTAAATGCAGCACGAAGTTCGCACGCCAAAAAGAGGATGTCCCCTCAACACAACAGGACACGTGGCAACATATTCATGGCACAGATTCGCATCCAACAGTCGCGTCTTCATCCCAAGAGACGCGTCCCTTCGATGGACGCACCCTTTAAACTCAGCCAAAATCGCGTCTACCTCATGGAGTAACAGTCGCGTTGTCATCCCAAAAGCAGTATCACCCCTGCGTTCACGGAACTGGCGCGTAGTCCTTGCTTTTGCAATTCAGTTCAAAAGCACACTGGCACAAGCAGACGACTGCCCACCTCTGGTTTAAAGTACACCAACGACAAACTTAAAGCATCGGGGAGGTTTAGACTGTGTATCTAGACACTCCACGCGATCAGTTTTGGCGGCTTCAAAGAGTTCCACAGTACACTCACGAAGACCATAGTCCAGATAAGATCAAGCTCTGAGCATTGTCAGTCCAACCACGAGAAGGGCGAATTCAGCTAAAGTCTAAAGTATTTCGAAATCCATCCAGCCAACCGCGGAATATCGAAAACTTTGGAGGGGGTTCTGTAGGTTGTCTAAAAATCATTAAAGACAAGTCGTCAAAAGCAGAGTCCCAAACTCCAGACGCAGGGCGCGTCACAGCAGCACCAAGGCGCGAGGGTCAAAACCCGCGTCTCAGCCGCACCAAGGCGCGAGGGTCGACACCCGCGTCTCAGCCGCACCAAGGCGCGTGGGTCGAAACCCGCGTCTCAGCAGCACCAAGGCGCGTGGGTCGACACCCGCGTCTCAGCAGCACTAAGGCGCGTGGGTCGAAACCCGCGTCTCAGCCGCACCAAGGCGCGAGGGTCGACACCCGCGTCTCAGCCGCACCAAGGCGCGAGGGTCGACACCCGTGTCTCAGCCGCACCAAGGCGCGAGGGTCGAAACCCGCGTCACAGCAGCACCAAGGCTTGTGGGTCGAAACCCACTTTCAGCCGCACCAAGGCGCGTGGGTCGAAACCCGCGTCTCAGCCACACCAAGGCGCGAGGGTCGAAACCCGCGTCTCAGCAGCACCAAGACGCGAGGGTCGACACCCGCGTCTCAGCAGCTCCAAGTCACGTGGCTCGAAATCCGCGCCTCAGCAGCTCCAAGGCACGTGGCTCGAAACCCGCGCCTTAGTTGTAACCGTCCCGGTTATAGGGTCAATCACGGCCCACATAACGGGAAAAGTTAACCCCCATTATGGAGTGTTTTTAGGAGGCACTTACGCTCCTGAAACCTCTATAAATAGCCCCGTTGCTATGAAGAAGGGGTCGGATTTTCGGAGAGAAGAACTCTGAGAGAAAAGAGCTGGACTTTAGAGCTTCCAGAGAGGAGGAAAGAGAGTCCAACCCTTCAAACAACTTGCTGCGTACAAGTTAGTCTTTGCCTACAATCTCTTTGAAATTTCTGACCGACAGAGCTGCCTTACTCCGTCCGCCACCCGAAGAGAAGATCCCCAAAAGTTTTTGACGTTCACCCAGTCAACGGAAAACAAGATTCACTTTCCATCGCCACCTGAAGAACCCAGCACTAAACAAAGGGGGGATTTAAGACTCAACATCTCCCCTCCCTTGTAGTCGGAGCAGAAGTCCGTTTTAATTTTTCAACTGATTCAAGAAAATTTTACACCGAACGTCTCCTCTCCGTACCAAGCAGAATTATAATGAGAAACCATAGAAAGATAATCTTTGCTAAGTGTGTGCTTAAGTGCCTAGGGCTTGTGCACTGGCCTTTATATACTTGTCATTATCAAGATAAGATTTCTTGGTAGTGGCAATGTAAACATGCATTCTTAGGGTTTTAAGGTACATGGACATCTTAAATTTTCAAATATCAATGTTGGTAACATCATACATAGGAGGGGTCAAGAAATCCATAAGTGTATAAATTATATATGTGCAAATGCAAATCTAGATTAGCAATCCAAGATCTCACTTTTAGGTGGTTAAACCCAATATCAGGAGCGTAGGCTCTGATACCAATTGAAAATACACCTAGAGGGAGGGTGAAAAGGTGTAGTAGCTAATCTAATGATAAATGATGCAGAATTAAAAACTAATTGCAACACACTATGTGTACCAAAGAGTGTAGCCGAATTTTCCGTAAAGGGCTCTGGACTATCTCCTCGAGATTCCTCTAAATAAGAGTTGATGTGCTATATGAAGCTCTCTTAGTTCAACACAAATATGGGCACACAAATAATACCAAGCATGTATGAGATATGAACAATATGAAGCAATGCAAGATATAAGAGAGATAGAGTTTAGAGATAGTGGATCAAACGCAAACACAAAGATATGTTTCGAGGTTCGAGCCACTGCTCTACGTCCCTGCCTTCACACAGAAGGATTCTCACTATGTCCAGACAAGACCTCCCACACAGGGAACTTCCACCGAGGAATTTGCAAATACAAACTTAGGAGTACATAACTCCTCTCTCCAACACAACCGCCTCTACACAAGAGGCAAGGCACAAAGTCAAAACAATAATCACCTCTACACAAGAGGGATAAAGTCACATCCAAACTCCAACACAATCACCTCTACACAAGAGGGATAGCCACAAACCCAAAGAACAACCACCTCTACACTAGAGGGATATGCACAAAACCAAAGCAAAGGGAAGATTACAACTTAGTGATCCCAATAGACCACAAACAATTCTTGGTGATCACAATAGACCACAAACAATATTTCCCACAAAAATAATATCCTATAGATAGGATAGAGATGATAGCTTAAGTGTGAGAAAACAAGGTGCTTGGAAAATAAATCACAAAGAAAAATACTTGAAAAAAATACTAGAATGAAATAGAAATGAAGATCAAAAGCAATTTCCCAAATACTCTTTTTTCTTTGATTTTTTCAACCCTTGAAAACAAATAAAAGATAAATCTTTTTGATACAAAAACTCTTAAAAACTTGCTGCTAAACTCTGAAAATATAGGAATGAAAGCTTTCTCAAAATCTTGTAGAAAACAGCCCCCAAAATCCCTTTATATGGAGTTGAGAAAAATATAGCCGTTGGCAGCTTGGAATGCCTACAATGCCCTTCCGGTCGACCGGCCCAAGAGTCACATTTATGACGTTGTGCCTCCGGTCGACGGGCACAGCCTGTCGGTCGACCGCCCGGTCGACCGGCAGTACCCGAGAGTTGGGTACTTTTAGTCGGTCGATCGCGCGGTCCACCGACCACTTGGCTATCCTTGTGCACGTTTCATGCACATCAGTCGACCGGTCCGGTCGACCGACCACTGGTCCGAGCGACCGCCAGTAGATTTGGCGGGGATTTCAGGTTAGAAAACTTAGTTATTTTAATTCCATTAAAATCCCATAAATACTTATAAATTCGACAAAATAAGTTCTCGTTAGATTTTTGAATAACAAATATGTGTGACCAAAAATCAATACATATTACAAACTCTTTGAACTATTTTTGTGATAAAATATTTGTCCTTAAATAAAAACTATATTTTTTGAAAACCAAATTTTGAAATGGAAATCCGATTTCTCCTAAACTTGTCTAAATACAAAAACATGATATTAAAACACATTTGAAGCATATTATCTATGGATAGAATCTAATACATATGTAAAGTATATATCTATATTTTTAACATGAAATCCAAAATAGGTTTTGTTAATACCAAAATTCCAAACACATGAAATAGAACCTCAAAATAAATTTTTCCAAATATGTGAAGCACAGATGTATATATATGAAATCCAATTTACATTAAACCATTTAAACTTGTTTTGATTCTATCTATTCATGAAAACCATATATATGTATATTCGAAATCCAAAATTGGTAAACCGAAAACCGAACATATTGAACTTGTGTGTTTGTGAACTTGAGCATATCAATACTATCTATCTTTACACAAGATCTAAACAAACCGAGG
Source organism: Agave tequilana (assembly GCA_038442645.1). NCBI lineage: Eukaryota > Viridiplantae > Streptophyta > Magnoliopsida > Asparagales > Asparagaceae > Agave > Agave tequilana. The sequence continues at coordinate 103,357 of JAVJIF010011066.1, read as the reverse complement.
TCTTCTTGTCCATCCTCATCTTCAAGATGACCCGATCTAAACACGATCCAAAGAGCTAGACTCCAACCGAGTGCTAGATGCGATTTTGACGTACGAGCTCATTAATCTACATGTGTTAGCTCCAAAACTCTTTTGTTGAAGTTAAGTACCTACTAAGATCCTGATAGTAAATCTGAAACTACATAAATATAAAATCATTAGTACTATAACTACATGAGTTAATCATTATCAAAACTAGAGCGATGGGCCTTTGGGCCAACAGCTACTGTCAATGAGAAATCGATCAATCAGTCATGAGGAGGGGGGAGGAAGAAGAGAGGGGAGAGCTGAGAGAGTAAAAAGAAAGAGGGGTCGACGATGCTCTCTCTTGAAGACGGACGGACAAAGTTTCTATGTGAGTCATGAGAAAAAAACCTCACTTTGGTCAATTTTGATAAAAACATAAAAATCAAACGTGTTACTATTAATAAGTATAAATAAAATAATACTAGTATACCGCTGTTATTGGTGAGAAATCGATCAATCGGTCAGAGGAGGAGAGAGGGGAAGAAGGAGGAAAGAAGGAGAGCTGAGAGAGGAAGAAGAAGGGAGGGGTCGACACTGCTCTCTCTCGTGGAGGACGGACAGACAGACGGATAAAATTTCTTTATAAAGTCACGGGAAAAAAACTCTCTTCGGTCAGTTTTGATAATTATATAATTATAATAAGCAATTAATAGTTTGTTAGAAAATTGTAATTGCTTATTTTAGTAAGTAATTACCGGTTGTTGGAAAAATGTTATTAAGATAATTATTTAATTAGTTTGTTAGCACTTAGAAAAAAACAGAAAGATTATTTTTATTGACATGGTTAAAATAAATTCATTTATTTTTAGTTTGTTAGGAAAATCTTACTAAAACTTTATCTATATATATTTTGTCTTCGCACAAACTATTATTTATTGTAATTTTTTGTCCGAATATGATTAGAATTCGATCATTTATTTTCAAAAAAATTATCAAAATGTTACTGGTTGTTGAACAATTATTTAAATATTTTTCATATTTTTTAAATTTATTTTGGCCTCCACTGATATCACCGACTCGAAATGGTCGATATGACCAATTCTGATATTAAAAATTGTCAGCCAATTCCAATACCGATTTTGAGTTTTCAAACCATCCTTATGATATCTTTCTAGCAATCTTATTATAGAATATTAGTTCTGAAAAACACCTAGAGGGGGGTGAATAGGTGTTATGCTAATCAAATGCACTTTTAGACACAAGTTAAGATATATGATGCAAGCGGTCACTCAAAATAAGAAATTGAAGCCGAATTCTCCGTGAAGACTTTAGAACTTCTCCTTTTTGATTCCTCTAGATTATGAATTGAGGTGTTTAATTGCTTCCTTGTTAATATGAGTAAAGACCGAAAATGCAAGAAGATGAATTGATGCAATAATGAAAACAAGGCAAGTAGTAGCACAAGTACAAAAATGTAAAATAACAAAGAGCAAAAAGAAATCAATCGCAAACACAAGAGAATTTGTTTTGAGGTTCGAGCCACTGCTCTACGTCCTCGCCTTCACCACTATGAAAGATTTTCACTAAATCCACAAAGAGAACTTTCACACAGGAACCGTACACCCAAGGGATTACAATTGGTCTACACAAGACCGGAGTACCCAACTCCAATAATACTATCCTCACAGAAGAGGAACCACAACTCAAAGGAACACAAGTCTCTTGGTGATCTAGAAAGACCACAAATACTCTCTTACAACTTCTTATAGAGTGGAGTATGATTTTTGGCTTAAGAATTAAAGTGAGAAATTTTCAGTAGTAAGAGTTTAGAAGACTTGAAAACCAACTAAAAAATTTTACAATAGAAAGAATTTTGAAAATGAAAAGCAATGAAACATGTCTTCTCTTGAAAATACTTGAAACTTAGATATTTTTCTTATAAAAAAAAACAAAGACCCATGACCCCTATTTATAGGTTGTAGGCTGTCTAAAAGCAGAATTCCAAGATGCAAGGTTAATCTACCCGCGTCTCAGCCGCTCCAAAGCGCGAGGGTCCAAACCCGCGTCTCAGCACCAAGGCGCGAGGGTCCAAACCCGCGTCTCAGCCACTCCAAGGCGCGAGGGTCCAAACCCGCGTCTCAACACCAAGGCGCGAGGGTCCAAACCCGCGTCTCAGCATCAAGGCGCGAGGGCCGAACCCGCTTCTCAATGCTCCAAGGCGCGTGGGTTGACACCCGCGTCTCAGTTGTAACCGTCCCGATTTTAGGGCCAATCACGGCCCACATAACGGGGAAGGTTAGCCCCTATTATGGAGTGTTTTCAGGAGGCACGTACGCCCCTAAAAACCCCTATAAATAGCCCCGTTGTTATTGAAGAAGGGGTCAGATTTGGAGGATTTTTCAGTCGGAGGATTTTTGGGAGAAAAGAACTCTGAGAGAAAAGAGAGAAACCCTTCAAAGAACTTGCTGTGTTCAAGTTGCTCTTTGCCTACCTTCTCTTTGAGAGTTTTGGTAGACAAAGCTGTGTTACTCCGTCAACCACCCGAAGAGAAAAGCCCCGGAAGATCTCGACATTCACCCGGTCAATGGAGAACAAGATTCACTCTCCATCGCCACACGAAGAACCCAGCCTTAAACAAAGGGAGGATTCAAGACTCAACATCCTCCCTCCCTTGTAATCGGAAGACCGATCTGTTGTAATTTTCTATCCAATCAAAAGAATTTTACAATTTGATCCCCTCTTTTCTGGCGCATACAAGAGATGGCGACGCCGCTGGGGACTACATTTGTCACTGACGAACAAATCGTGGCGCAAGGTGACGTCCTCCATAAGGGGAAGATGGTCGAATCGCTCGTCGTCGAGTTCGACCAGGCAAAGTATGAAGAGTTTCTCTCTTCCGGCTCTAAGAGCCCAAAGACCCGCGTCTGTCGCAGGGTCTCTACGGGGACCTGCCCCAAAATCCGCTCTGAGACTCTCTCGGGCGCTGCTGCTGTGAAGGGTGTCGCAGCCAACTGTGCCAAGCAGGATACACGCGCCAACGTCTCTCAGGAGGCCCGCGTGGTCTTAGGCATAACTACCGTTGCGACCAACCGCGCCATGCGGAACACACGCGTCAGCGTCTCTCAAGAGACCCGCGTGGTCAAAATCCCTGGTGTCCAGCCAGCCCACCCTCTCCCTCAGCACCAAGTCGTCGTTGGCTTTTCTCCACCACCACGACGAAACCAAAACGCTGAGCGTCGACAGAGGAGGCATGCGCGTCAACTGCAAGTTGGAACTTCTGATTGTCCAACTGAGGCAGGACGCAAAGTTCAATCCGGCGCCTTAGTCGCGCCGTGTCCAGCACGCGAAGTCCGCGTTTGGCGGCCCAAACGCGAGACTCCCCAAATTAGGCCCTATGAAGCCCAACTCACCAAACGCCGAGGCGAAGCCTGCGCGCCTCGTCAAGTGCAGCAGGCACGCGCCCTTAGGCGTGGGGCCCAGCGGCCCACTCACTCTCAAGTGTCTTTGCCCCGATGAACCAAGCAGCAACGCGACAGTCGCGTCTCATCTCAACAGAGACACCAGACACGCGTCGTACAGCTGCGACGCGAGAACCACGCCTCTGAATTCCGCGTCCAGGCTGTACAGTACAAAGATGCCTCGTGCCCTCAAAGTTGCCAGACTAATCTCTTCGATCCTCTTTCCATGGATCTAAGAGATTACTTGACGAAGAAAAGAAGTGCTAGTCAAACCACTTCATCATGTTGCTGCCAACGGCTCATCTCCATGCTCTCTGAGTGCCGTTGCGGTTCAGGCGTGAACAACAAGTCTTTAGTTAGACAACTGACCCTGATTCCCCCATCAGCCAAAAGAAGACGCTCTCATAGGCGGAGGGTGTTCTCTGACGCTGAGTATCCAAAGCTCACTGCAAATATGACGAGCAGGAGCAGGGAAAACAACCTGCAGTCAGTTCCGAGGATGAATCTGACTCTGAACCGGAAGGAGTGTACCGACACACTCGCACCCGGACCGGAGCCATTCCCCCGATCGACTATAATGCCCTAGCCCGGGGCGTTAAAATGAATGACTCTCATTCTGCTGTAGCAGAATCGCAGGCCTCAAACTCTTCTACAGAGAAAGAGGCTTTCACCTACATGACGGGCACTCCTGAGGAGACAGCCCGGCGCCTGGATCAGCAAGCCCAGGTCCAGAGGGAACAACTCGATATGATTCTTGCTCAGCGGGAATCTATCGACTCTCTCAAACAGATGCTCGCACAATTACTCGAAGACAGGAGGAAATCTCCCCCTAGAAAGTCTAAGGGCAAACGAAAAGAGGGAGAAAACTCATCTTCCGAACGCTCCGAGAAGAAAGGGCAACCCTCCTCTGGTTCGTCTAAGTCCTCGTCGCAGGAAAAGAACGATCAAGACCAGGGAAAGGTTCATTCTAAAAGAATGAATCAGTTGGAGCAGCGCCTTGAAGCCCTTACCAATCGGAAAGGTCTCCAAGAAGCAGGGGTGGTCCGCCCATATCCAGCCGAGTGGGACCTGGTTCCATATCCGCCCAAGTTCAAGGCTCCAACCCTCCAAGCATTTGATGGGAAGGGTTCACCGAACCAACACATCTACTATTTCAAGTCCCAAACTGGAAATGTGGTAGATAACGACGCCATCCTGGCGCGTTTATTCATCGGCACCCTAAAAGGGCTGGCCTTTGAATGGTTCATGAAGCTTCCAGAAGGCTCCATCAAGAATTGGGGCGACTTGGAGAAGCTCTTCTTAACTCGCTTCTTTGAAGATGACTCGGAGGTCAACATGCCTACCCTTTTAGCCACCAAGCAGCAAAAGGGAGAGTCCGTTAAGTCTTTCGTGAAAGATTTCGGAACGTGGCACTCCGATGCCCAAATGGTATGACCCAGGCCACCCTGGTGGAAACATGCCGCCATAACCTCCAAACCTCACTCCTTACTCAAATAGGAGTTGCTGAAAGCCGCACCTGGAAGCAGCTGATCCAGCAGGGTGAACAGGCTGAGGAGATTGTCGCCCGCGTCAGAGCGAAAGAAGGTAAGCCCAGGTCTGAGAGGTCGACAAGGCGCGCGCCAGACACATCCGTCCAAACAAGAAGGAAGGATAACTTGGCAGCAGAGACCAAGTCCCCTGTCAAACCTCAACCGGTCAAGGGAAGTGGCTCTTCAAGCCAACCACGGGCCAACAAGCAGTATTCCTTCAAGGATGAACATGTCGACTCGCTCTTCAAATTACTCAACAAGAGCAATCGGCTGAAGCTTCCTGAAGCTAGGCGCCCCGAGGAAGTCGGTAAGACCGATAATCCCAGCTACTGCATATACCACAGGATGTTGGGACACCCTACCAAGAGCTGTTATGTCTTCAAGGACATCCTTCAGGCCCTGATTGACGCGGAGGTATTGAAACTCCGACCAGAGCAGAAGAAGGTGACGGCTAATATGACGTCAGTCCTCCAGTTTGGAAGGCAACCTCCAACACCCTCTGGAGTAGTCCCTATCCCAAGAGGAGAGCTGAGAATGGTCAACACAGACCCGCACCAGCAGCAAGAAAAGGGCTTGGTACCTGTTCCCACACCTCGGGGAGAAGTCATGTGGGTCCATCCCGACCTTATTGATGGCCAGCAATGGACTACTGTAACCAGCAGGAAGTCCAAAGGCAAAGCAAAGGCCTCATCTTGCAACGTGGTATGTGCCTCTTCTCGAGAAGCGAAAACTGATATTCCCCCGCTGACCGACTCAGAAGAGGAGACAATAGTTCTGGCCGCGGAACCCAGTCAGCTGGTGGCAGAAACCAGTTCGGGGCAGCCATATTTGAAAAAGTATGGCGAAACGGCGATAACTCCTCCAAGGCCTGCTGCAGAGCCAGCCAAAACCTCCATGAAGCAACCCAGGGAGAAACAAAAAGAACTTCGGTTTTCTCGAGTTCTTTCGAAGGACGTAGCGGAAGGATCCACAGCACCTTACCGCTTTGATGTCCTGGCTCAGTTAGCCAATATCCTAGCGCGGATTACTCTTTATGAGCTTCTTAGACTATCAAAGTCGACCAGAGAAGCTCTACAAGAAGCTCTGGCTAATGCAGAGGTCTTCATAACCCAGCTACCGAAGAAGGAAGATGTAGAGGATTGCCTCCACGCCTCCCAAAATATTCCCTGCATTACCTTCACGGCAGAAGACATGCAAGTCAAAGGGAAGCATGATCGACCCCTTTACTTCGCAGGGTATATTGGATCATCTGAGGTGAATCGCATCCAGGTAGATCCCGGGTCTGCGTTGAGCATCATGCCTCGCAGAGTCATGCAACATCTCGGGATTCCTACTCACCATTTGAGCCCTACCCAAAAGACCATTTACGGATTCAATGCCAATAGTACCCGTCCAATGGGGAAGGTTAAGCTCAAATGCCAGATTGGAGATCTAAGGTCAGAAGTGACATGCTACGTCATAGATGCTGACACCTCCTACAATCTACTGCTGGGAAGACCCTAGATTCATCGCAATTCTATCGTTCCCTCTACTCTACACCAAGTCATGAAATACATTGACGGGAGTGGAAAGGTGCGAACGTTGATTGCCGAGAGGCATCCGTTCAAGGGAGTGGAGAATTATTTCACAGATTCCCTCCTATATCAGGAATCTGTGGAGACAGATGAAGTCCCGCAACCAGAGGAACCAAACTCTGGCAATGAAGCCGACACACGAGCTGGAGGAAGATGAGTGTGTGTGGGAGCTAGATCCACCTGTAACGGGCATTAATAAGCCGATGTTGATAATACCTCCGTCGATGATGTAGGCGGTTGGTACCTTAATGAAGAATTAGATTTAGCGTATTTTTCTGTGTTTGCTTCTGATTCAGTACCGTCAGACACTAGAACCGACATGGATGACGATCTTTGGTCGGCAATGGGTGCTTTGACATCGTTGCATGTACCAGTGAAATCGTCCTTTGAAACATGTCGAAATCTCAGCGATGCGCAACAATCAATATTCATGGTTCCCGCGAGAAGGAAGGGCCAAAGACCAATTCTTTTTGGACGAATTGACTCCGAGCCAATGGACCATGAAGAATCAGAAAGCGAGCAAGAACCCCCTCAGTTCGGTCATTATGAGCCAAAGGCACTCAGAATGATGAAAAACATGGGATATGATCTAACCAGCAGGCTCGGGTTAAACTTCGGCGGAGGAAGGAGAACACTACTTCGATCCTTTGTGCCGAAAGGAAAAGTACCTGATTATTATCATCGGACGCGCAGGGGGTTAGGCTATGTATCAACTCCGGCTCCATCAGCCTCTGATTCTCGAGAATCGTCAACCACGATTACTCTTCCGGCACGTCATCATGGGAGTTAGATGTCAGTGTCGGCAACATCTTCAAAGAACTTTCAGTGAACATGGTTTCAACAAGCCACCTGGAAGACGGAGATGAAGAAATGATCCAATCTGATACAGATCCTTGGATCAAACATTTAAATACTCTTTGGGATACCTGCTTTGAGCAGCGCGAGCCACCCACAGAAGACAAGATTGTTCAGATCAATCTGGGGGATGAAGCTAATCCTAAGCCCATCTTCATAAGTGACGGCCTGTCACCTTCGGAGAAAGAGGATCTAATATCTCTTGTTCAAGAGTATATAGACGTCTTCGCCTGGAATTACGTAGACATGCCCGGACTTGATCCTCAAGTGGCTATGCACCGCCTCAACATCAATTCGGACATAAAGCCTGTTAAATAACAACAGCGACGATTCCGCCCAGAGATAATGGAGGCGATTCAATCAGAAGTCAGAAAGCTCATAGATTCTGGCTTCATCAGGGAAGAACAACATCCCGACTGGGCAGCCAACATCGTTCCCGTTGCCAAGAAAAATGGAAAGATCCAGATCTGCATCGATTTTCGTGATCTAAACAAGGCTTGTCCCAAAGACGACTTCCCACTGCCAATCACAGATGTTATGATTGACAATACTTGTGGATTCGAACGAATGTCCTTCATGGACGGGTTCTCAGGATACAATCAAATCAAAATGTATCCTGACGGCGAAAAGCACACCTCCTTCAGGACACCATTGGGGGTATACTGCTACACCGTTATGCCCTTCGGACTGAAGAATGCGGGGGCAACATATCAAAGGGCCATGAACGCCATTTTCCATCAGCAAATACGCAAAACAGTGGAATGTTATGTTGATGACATTGCAGTAAAAAGTCGCGCTAAAAGTGATCACATAGCTGACCTAAAGGTTGTCTTCGACATCATGCGGGCCCATCAGTTGAAGATGAATCCTACCAAATCCTTCCTGGGGGTGGCCAGCGGCAAGTTCCTAGGGTTTGTTGTAACCTCCACCGGAATCCATTTAGACCCGGAAAAGGTTCGCGCTATCCAGGAGATGCAACCTCCAAGAAATCTCAAGGAACTCAGGGGATTGCAAGGACGATTGGCGTACATCCGTAGGTTCATCTCAAACCTCTCCGGAAAATGCCAACCCTTCGCTAAGCTAATGAAGAAGGGTGTTTCGTTCATTTGGGATGACGCTTGCCAACAAGCATTCGAGGAAATCAAGCAACACCTCACCCAACCACCAGTCCTTGCAGCTCCGATATCCGGAAACCTTTCCTAGTATACGTCCGAGCAATGGATCATTCTTTGGGAGCTCTACTAGCTCAGAACGATGATCAAGGACGAGAGCAAGCGATCTACTATCTGAGTAGAACAATGATCGGAGCCGAACATCGGTATAATCCGATCGAGAAGGAATGTTTGGCACTAGTGTTCGCCATTCAGAAAATGCGACACTATCTGGTAGGCCAAACTATAAACGTCATATCAAAAGTCAACCCCCTGAGGTTACTTATGACTAAGCCTTCATCATTGAACGGCCGGCTGGCAAAATGGGCCATATTGCTATCCCAGTATGAGATGCACTTTTTGCCACAAAAGGCTATTAAGGGACAAGAGGTGGCAGATTTCCTAACTGAGCACCCAGATCCGAGGGCAGCCAAAGTCTACGAGGATCTCCCAGATGAAGTGGCCGAAGTCTGTTTGACTCAGACATCGTTTGAAAGTCAAGTGTGGCAACTCTTCTTTGACGGTGCATCCAGAAAAAGCCCAAAAGGACACATCGTAGTGGGGGTAGGAGTAGTACTCGTCTCGCCACAGAACTATGTGATTCCCCGAGCCGTCTCGCTAACTGAGCCTTGCTCCAACAATGTGGCTGAGTACAACGCTCTTTTGATTGGGATGCAATTCGCCGATGAGATTGGCGTTAAAAATCTCGAGGCATACGGCGACTCTAAACTCATCGTCAGCCAAGTTCGCGGGGAGTACGAAGTCAGACATGAGGACCTAGTACCCTACTATAACTCAACTATCCACATGGCCGAGAGGTTCACAAACTTCTACATCGATCATGTGCCGCGCAGGCAAAACGCGCATGCAGATGCACTGGCATCCCTCGCGGCCTCACTAGCTCTTCCAGCTGGAGTGATAGAGAAGATATTCGTCTACAGCCACGATCTGTATTGCCCGAGAATTGCTCTTGAGGATTACCAGGAACCAACAGGAGATTCTCAAAGCAAAGAAGCGCTGGAATTGTCAACGGTCCAGAGCCTAGAGACTGGCGATTCCCCTACATTGATTATGTCCTGTATGGCATCCTGCCTGAGGACACCAAGGAAGCGGCTGCCATTCGAAGGAAAGCCCCTAAATTCTACTATAATGCGATTACACGAACACTGTATCATTGATCGCATGACGGGATCTTGCTTCGCTGCCTTTCACAAAAGGAGGCACAGGAGGTATTGAAAGAATCCCATGACGGTATGTGTGGAGCCCATCAACCTGGCCCAAAACTTGCATACCGACTCCAAAGGCTAGGGTATTATTGGCCTAAGATGATCGCTGACGCCATCACTTATGCCAAAAGATGTCACGCCTGCCAAGTACATGGCGATTTCATCCATCAAGCACCAGGCTACCTTCACTCCACGGCCTCTACCTGGCCATTTGAAATGTGGGGGATGGATGTAGTTGGCCCTATCAGCCCTCCATCATCAAAAGGACATCGGTTTATTTTGGCAATACCGATTACTTCTCCAAATGGGCTGAAGCCGTTCCTTTGAAGGAGGTGAAGTCATCTGACGTGATCAAGTTCGTGAAACATCACGTCATTTACCGTTTTGGGGTACCTCGACGAATTGTCCACGACAATGGGCCCCAGTTCATCAGTCAAGCTTTCCAAAGGTTCTGCACTAAGTTCAGAATCCAGAGTGTCTCCTCAACGGCATACTACCCCGCCGCTAATGGCCTCGCAGAAGCTTTCAACAAGACCATTGGCAAGCTTCTCAAGAAATTCGTCTCGAAAAGTCAACGTGACTGTGACGACAAGCTGGGTGAATACTTATGGGCTTATCGCACAACTGTTCAAACCCCAACTAAAGCTACACCATTTTCTTTAGTATATAGGTGTGAAGCCGTGCTTCCACTCGAAATCCAAATTCCATCTCTACGCGTCGCCCTGACAGCAAAGATGACGAATGAGGAGAAGCATCGACAGCGACTCCAAGAATTGGAAGCCTTAGATGACAAGCGTCTGCAGGCCCAGCAACAAATCGAGCTTTACCAAGCTCGAATTACCAGAGCCTTCAACAAGAAAGTTAAAGTGCGAACTTTCAAGAAAGGCGACCTTGTCTTAGCTGTCAGAAGACCCATGGTGATGACGCACAAGACAAAGAAAAATTCCAGCCCAAATGGGAAGGACCATTCGTAGTAGAGTCAGTCTACTCAAATGGATCGTATCGCCTCATAACTTCAAATGGCGATACACTCATGATGCCAATGAATGGCAGATTCTTGAAGAAGTACTATCCTTAATAGTACTCCTCCTCCGATCAAGTCCAAAATTACACCTCTGATCAGAACAAGAAGAGCTTCTTTATTAATATCCGACGCCTCTGACGGCTAAGGATAGAGGAAAATGTTGGCCTTTAAGCCCAACATAAGTCTTCGACAACTCATCATGCTGAGGGGAATAGCATGGCTAGCCCAACTCAAACGGTGGTTGGTAAAGGCACCTCAAATCCGTTGACAGCTGAGGGTTTGCTAAAAATCCTAAGGGACATGTGTTTCCATTTGGTCTGACGCCTCCGACAGCTAAGGATAGAGGAAAATGTTGGCTTCCAAGCCCAACATAAGTCTTTGACAACTCATCATGCTGAGGGGAATAGCATGGCTAGCCCAACTCAAACGGTGGTTGGTAAAGGCACCTCAAACCCGTTGATAGCTGAGGGTTTGCTAAAAATCCTAAGTGGACTCGACTCCACTTTCCCTCCAAAGTCCCTTACCAATTCTCATCCACAGAATGGTAGGTCTACAAAATACAGTCGTTGCCAAGTTAACACTATACCTCTGGCACTTCAAATTTCATTTGCCAATTCTCATCAATAGGATGGCAAGTCTTCAAAATTGCTCATATCGCAAATCTAAATTTGTCAAGTTAACACTATGCCTCTGACATTTTTAAAACCCCACTTGTCAATTCTCATCAATAGAATGACAGGTCCTCAAATTGCTCATATCGCAAGTCAATTTCTGTCAAGTTAATACCACACCTCTGATAAATTACTGTTAAGTTAACATTATACTTCTAAACAGTACATCGAGTTTCTGTCAAGTTAACATCACACCTCTGACAGTCACCTTTCTTCAGACTTCCATATGGAAGCTGAAATGAACGATGCTAAGTTTAACACCACACCTCTAGCATCCAGGTCATCGCCAAGTTCAACAATACACTTACGACCATGACTTTCCTTCGGACTTCCTTGTCGAAGTCGAGATGACTAATGCCAAGTTCAAAATTATACCTCTAGCATTACCCTCATTGTCAAGTTAAACACTACACCTATGACAATGACACTTTCAGTTTTCCCAAATGAAAGCTGAAATGCTTCTGAGTCAAGTTAATATCACACCTCTGACTCACATTCTTGTCAAGTTAACATCACACTTCTGACAAGACAACTTTCAACCCGTTGAGTTAACATCACACCTCCAACGGTAAAAACTTTCCTAGATCCCCCGCGAATCTAGTTTCACTCGTTATTCTCATCAACAGAATAACAAGTCCACTTAAAACATTGTTAGGTTAACATTACACCATTAACAGTGTTTTCATTAACCCCCAGCTGATCTTAATCAAGTTAATCCTAGACCTCTGATAAAAGTTTATCTTCACTGGGGGTACCAATTCAACCTGTCACTTTCTTTTCATAAAGTGGCAGGCCCACCAAAATTATCTTATCTCTGTCAAGTTAATATCACACCTCTGACAGCATTGTGGGGTTCTTCAGATAGGATCTTTTCTCCACAAAATTTGACTTGTTAAAATTTTCATCATGATTCTGACAAGCCAAAGATTCTTTTCTTCTATGCATCTGACTAAAAGGAGACAAAAGAGTTTAAGACAATAGAAGAGATAAAAAGAAAGTGTCACTTTTATTTATATATCCAGGCATATGAAAGTGATACAAAACGCTCTCTTATTCAATAAGATTGAGTGTTACAGATAAAGGAGTACAAAGAAGTCTCTCTCTCAGAGGTTGCACTCACTCCTTAAAGCTGCGTTTGACTCCAAGTATAAGATGTTTGGAAGAGCGCCAAAGTAGGAGCAGACATTGTGGCAATGATCAGAAGCTGGTTGCACCACGATGCATGATGTAAACATCGAAGAAGTCTCTGGTTGATGGAGAGCAATGGTGTTCTTGAGGTCTGATGGCAGCAGAATCCTCCGATTCCACCTGACCATCCGAAGTGGCGGATACAACCCCCTCGTTGATGAACATCTCTTCCGCCAGAAGATCGTCCAATGAGCATGGAGTTTCCTCGATGTCACTTCTGGGGTAAGAGAGGAGGTTTTAAGACCTCACAGGGGATGCTAACCACCACTATATCCACCGCTACCCCGCCGCCATACTCACTCTGACCATGCCATGCCAGCAAGCATGACTGGTGCATTGAATCCAATGAGATCTTGGCGAGGGTTAAGTCCCCGTCAGGGACCATAATTTCTTCCCTTGTGGACGACGGGGACCATGATTTCTTCTCTTGTGGAAGAACATCGAACTAGTTCGCCGGCCGATATATTCTCCCACGGGCCCAGCGAACATGAAAAAAGATGATCAAGCTTACCTGCAAGAAGCAACGAAATTACAAGATCTGAAGCTTAGTATACTTCAACAGAAAAACTAAGTGACAGACGCAGCTATTGCCGAAGGATTTCAGACGCGGGAATGACCCGCGCAGCGAACATCTGTGGCAGCAGAAACAGACGCGGTTAAAATTCTGATATATACGGAATTCAGACACAGTCTCATTTGACATCCGCGTTTAAAGGACGAGACGTGAAGAGAATCAGACGCAAGAATTGCCATCTCCCTGTGGATGAACAGGGATTGCAAGACTCAGGCCTCAGACCTCCAGTCTGAATTGAGATTCTCCTAAGTTGACAGCCTCAAGACGCGAGCTCCATATGCAGAGCCTGCGGCCAGGTGTCTAAATCTGCTATACTGGCGTCCAGAGAAGTTTAAGTCGATGGCGCAAATTCCAGAAAAGGAATGCACCAACTAAGACTTCATCCGGATGATGAATCTCTTTAAGAGATATCAGAATTCAAACTTAGCTGGGTTAAAAATGTCATGGCAAGTCGGGACGGCGTACCCACAGAGGCCTCCACTAAGAATTGAACTCTCTGCATCGAAGCGCGGACATAAAAGGTGCTTAAGGAGATGGCTTCTGTTATTGAAATCACTTGATAGTAGTAATCTTCTAAAGAGACCAAACAGAAGCATGAAAGCTCTGGGTCATCTTCATCCATGGAGGCAAGCCCCTGGTAAAGTCCTTGAAGGGAGAAGAATGAGCCCCTCAGCGCACTCGCTGTCAAAAGAAAACAGTCCAAGTATGGGACTGCTAAAGGGAGAGGGTGAGCCCTATTTATAGGCAGCCCATAATAACCATAATTAATGGTTCATTAATCAGAACCGTCGGCCTTAATGACCGCACGACTGGCAAAGCCCAATGGAAGGCTGACGCGTGGAGCATCGCTTCGGGAAACATCGAAGACGCTGGTCTCCAACCGCCAGCGCCGGTTTGGCATTAAAAGGCATTAACGCCTAAGCCCAATGAAGAACCGACGCGTAGACAATCGCTTCGGGAAACAACGGATGATGCGGGTTCCCAATCGTCAACGAAGACTTAACGTTTGAAAATCTCGCGGGATCTTTATGACAGGCTGCACTTAACACCTGGGAAGTTGCACCAAACGCAGAGATGAAAGCCGCGTCTAGAGGCTCGCGCCTCCTTTTTCAAAAAGTGGCATTCTCCTTCATTCCAAGTTAGAAGACCCTTCGCGTCTCTTGGATGGCTCAAAGTTGCTCCGCGTCTCTCGGACAACTCAAGGTTGCATCCATCAACAAAAGGGACTCATTCTGGGGGTCTCAGTGGGAAAGCACATAGAGCTGCGTCCCAAAGCTTATATCTTCAGCAGAGAAGGCCTGTCACTTTCACAAGTGTCTTGGAGCTGCATCTGTATGGATAAAGAGAGGTCTTGCACCGAGTCTCAGCGTCACGTCCCAGACCGCGTCAATTGTAAGGGGCATGAGACCACACTCTTGATGCATCCTGATTCCTGCGCCTGGATAAAGTTAAAGACTGCGGCCAGTGAGTCACGCTCGAAGCTGCGTCTTTCGCGTCCACTTGAACCGCGTCTTCACTAGCAGGTCAGAATCGCATGCCTCAGACCCGTGTCTCTTTTTATGATCGAGCCGCGTTTCGTCAAAAGAACTTAGTTTTATCTAAGTTCAGCGTTCACAGCCAGCCAGAAGAGCACAGCCGAAATCTGTGATTGAGAGGTTGAATTCATCTACAGCAGAGCAACGAAGATGGAACAGAAAATTTCAAAGACTTTTATTATTCAAAAAATGGTAAAAGCAAGTACAAACACTCTTGGTGAATAGAGTGTCCTTTTTCTTTACAAGAAAAAAAAAGAAGAAAGCTAAAAGTCCTGGTTCGCCAAAGAACGGATTTGTTCTCTAAGGCGATGTATCTCATGCTGACGCGCCTTCTCAGCTTCCATGAGAGCTTGGACCCACAACTCCTCTTCAGATAAGAATTTCTTCGTAGCCAGCCGCGTTCGTAGAGATTCCAATCTGGAGGAATGAGTGGAGAGATTTTCATCAGCTTGCGTCCTGGCAGCCTCCAGCTCTTCCAGCTTCTTCTTAGCAGTGGCAAACTTTTGCTCATTGATTGCAATCAAGGCTTCTGCCTTGGCTATGGAAGCCCGAGCACTGATAATCACCTGCTCTGCACTCTGCATGACGAGCTCAGATTCCTTTGAATCGCCAATCAGCTTCTGACGGTCAGCCTAGAAATATTCGAAATGGCGGGTCTCTTCAGCTATTTGGTCCTCCATCTCCCTTCGCTCTTGCTCTTGAGCAGCAAGAAGCCTGGTCAGAGTTTCCTGGGCCTCGTGAAATGAGCTAGCATTCTCCAGGGATCTAAGCTCTTTCAAGTCATGTCCCAACTGCTCTACTAGCAACTGACATGCCTTGGCTGGTGAAGGGCCTCCGGCTAAATTGATGTTCTCAACTAGATTTCCGAGAAACATCCGGGCAAATTCGAAGGAGCTATTCCCAGACAGAATGAGGTCAATACATGATCGCATAGAGGCAAAGAACTGCTGCACCACTTGGCGCGCCAACTCCCCCATGGTATCACCGCATGGGAAGAATTCCGCTGAAGTGCTCCCCGATCCCCTTTCCATCACGGGGCGAGGGACGTAAGCCGATTCTTCCGGTACCGGAGTCGGGTTGGCCACGGGTGCGGCAGGAGCAAGAGTAGCCGCCGGCGCTTCTGGAGATACTACGTCCGTAGAGACCTCCGCAACCGATAAAATGACGGTAAGCTCGACCTCTTCAGGGTCCTTGGCCGAGGTCTGAGCCGCACGGCCTCCTGGGCAGGCACTGACCGCCAGGTCCTCTGCCTGAGCTTCCTCAGCCCTCCCTGCGAATCACCAAAGCGTCAGTCATGACAATAAAAGGAAAACATTCAAAATATCAACATTTCCTTACCTAGTTGAGGTTCCAAAGTGGCGGGTTCTTAGGCGAATCCTGCAGGGTGGAAGTCTCCCCGACTTCTATGGCTGCCTTCTCTTGAGGCACCTCAGCAACTGGAGCCTCAACTCTTCCCAGCTGGACCAGCTCCTGCACCATCTCCTCGATATGTGAGGAAGTAGTAGCCTCGCTATCCGCGGCCAACCCTGTAGCATAAAAGGAAGATGTCAGAACCTTTTCCCTAATTAAAAAGGGAAAACCGGGTCAACTAGACAACAAGAGTACCTTCAGCAGGAGCAGTTGCCGCTTGTGATAACGCCGTCACCGGCTCACACCCATATATTTCCTCTTCCGAGATGTGTGAGAATTTACTCGGATCCGGAGGAGCGGGTTCATCGCCAAAGTCGACCTCGTCGCCTGAGTCATACTCTTCTTCTTCGGATGAAGAAGATGATAATGCAACATGGGAAACCTCGGCAACCGGGGCCTTGCCACCAAATACCCCAGTGGTAGGGCTGGGGTCAACTACCCGAAGACTGGGGATTAATACACTAGCGGACCCGGGCTGTTGGGCCTCATCCCTCCCCTCGCGGGTTGAAGAAGATCCATGCTGAGTTGAGACCCCTGGAATCTCAACATCACCTCCGCTCATTATGTCGGCTTCAAACTGCTCAGCCTCGTCAGCGGCGGTGGGTTTGTCAGCAAACTCCCCTTCTTCTAGAATCATGGGGCCCCTGCTGCGCAACCCATGGGTACGGACTAAGGGGGCGTCATCCTCATCTTCCGCTTCTTCCCTCTGCTCTTCAACACCAGAAGGTATGTCTCCGGACGGAGAAACTGCGGCCGCCAAGTCTCTTCAGACCTTCTTGGGGGCGGGATCAACAATGGAAGTAGAACCTTGAGAACGCTTACGCGTCACCTGTCGACCCTTTGCTGCCCGCGGCTCCTCCCTTGATACTCTTCTGGTCTCCTTCAGAGCCTTCTGATACTCCTCAACGCCTCGAGAGCGTTTGTTGGACCCCGACTTTGCTTCGTAAGATGCATTAATACTCTCAATGCATGAGTACTCCGGAGCAAAGTCAGGCATCTGGTTGGCTTGGAAGTACCAGGTACAGAAGCTAAGGCTTGCACAGCCTTTCGGTTCCTTAAGGGGCAGATGAAAAAGCGCATCCGTCCCTCCAGCCACACTATAATACCAAGCCCGAGCACTTTCAAACAAGTTCCCACTGAAGGTGAGTCGAGCGTTGGGATTACCGACATATAGTTGGTCATAGCCGAATTGTCGGGCGAAGCGATTCGGCATGTACGGCTCAATAGTACATGAATTCCCTTGTCGGAAAAGCACGTACCCAGGCCGGATATTGACCAACCACCAGAAAGCTCCCGAGGATAGCCTCGTGAAGTCATCTGAGCCCACGAAGTCAGCAAGTTTATCCCCGAAAGACGCACCAGCAATTTTGGGGAAGCAGCGATTGAGCTGGTAGTTCGAAGCAGCTAGAATGCATTTCCGAATGAAATACATGTAGGTATTGCACCAGCTTGAATTCTCCAACCGCTGTACGAAAGGGATAAACCCCTCACTCCAAGACACCGGCGTCATCAAAGAGGGACAGTGCATAACGTACCAAGCCATTAGGTACATGTAGGGAAGCTCAACCCGAGGGTTGGGACGCTTTACCGTCAGCCTCCCCTCTGAGTCCACAATCGCCTTACCTTGGGAGTCGACAGCCTTCTCTACTTTGCATAGATTCTGAGTTAAGGCCCGCAACCCGCTTTGAATACCGGCCGCCATGGCCGGAAGGAGGGCTACGGAACTATCATAGGCCAGGAGCACTGCCGGGTACACTACGTCAGCAACAATCACTTCATGTGGCAGTGTCGGCACCACATAGCGCTTCAACCACAACATTAAGAAGCCCGCCAACAGTGCTCGATTGGAGATAGGGATCCGGGCTTGGTGATGGAAACTTTCAAAAACCATGTCAGGTTCGAAAGTATCCTCGTTCGACTCCGTGATGTAGGAGTCTACAGAAGCACTAATCCTATCGGCAATTTCCTCGTCGGAGCTGGGAGCCAGTAGGGTCACTGGATGGTCTTTCTGATTGACGCCATTGAACAAGTAGCTTGCCCAGGATAGCTGCTTGACTCCCCTCGCCCTCCAAGAGGTCATCTGGCCGCAAATGTGGAAGTGACATAACACCTCCCAATAAGTCTCGTACACCTGAGGAGACCCTTTCTTCATAAGGTGAAGCTCCTCAGCGGTCGGGACGTATTCCTCATAGGGAGAGTCCCCCATCACCAGCCCCGAGACTTCGAACAGCTCGTGTAGGGCAAGGCCCATCTCCCCGACTGGAGTGAAGAATGTCCCCGTCAGAGGATTGTACCGCTCCAAGATCCCAAAGAAGTTTTGAGAACTTATTGGAATACCATACTGCACGGCCCTGACCGCTTGGTACAATTCCACCTGCTCCAACAGGCCTCCAAGATCGGAAAGGACGAAGCTCACCATCTTGCCCCACCAGTATTTCTCGGTGGAATGGATCCACCCGGGCGTACGGAAGTCGACCGAAAATCACCCCCCACCTTCATGAATGTGTTGAGAAAGGTGGTGCCGAGTTTAGGAGTTTCTCCTACTGGGTGATCGGTCCTGAACAGCCCGGGAAATAGGCCGATAGCCTCCTTATCATGACCAGCATGATAGACCTTGTTGGAGCCTAAGCTGCCGAGAGTAACCTCCGGGATGGGTCGGGAAAGCTCCCATGTCATCTTTCGAGGGACGGACATGTGCTGGAGATAAGACAGTGGGTACATCCTCTCCATGTTCGGAGGAAAGAATCTTCTATCCCTTATCTGACGGAGCCATTTATAATCTCCGTCATACAAAGAATAGCCGCCCTCGCTGATGTGGTCTCCAAAGAAGACAGCAGGCTTCTCCATCAGAGCGCGAGCATCCGTTGTGAATGCCGCATCAGTCATAAGCTCCCGAAAGGTTGCCATGTCAGCATTGGAGAGCCTCTCCCTTCGCTCTTTCAACTTGTCAGTAGTCACAGGAGCAGTCCTTTGCAACACAAAGGTCAAATCGCGGTCAGCACCACCTATGTGCCCGAAGTGGCGCCTCTTGGAGAGTGGGTCGGAAGAATGTCGCACTGCATAAGAAAATGACACTTGATCAGAAGTATAAACGAAAATGATTAAGTGTCTATAATCCAGACGCAGAAGGGATACTGAACGCAGAAAATTATCAAAATCCGCGTTCAGACCCGAGGATCCGCGTTCAGACCCGAGGACCCGCATCCAGACCTGAGGACCCGCGTCCAGACCGGAGGACCATGAGGCCAGCAGGGAGTCTGCGCTTTAAGAATCCAAGACTTATGGAAAATCTCCAAGTACATAGGTTCAGGCGCAGGATTCATAAAAGCCAGCGTTTTGATCTCACAGAACGCAAGAATCAAGTCTGCGTCTGGATCATTCACAATTAGAAACATTCTAAGTGATAACTCCGGAATGCAAGGCTTACTGGCGCCCTATATTCAACAAACAAGTACATCCTCAAGCGGATAAAAGCAGTAGGGTCATCAAACCTGCGCCTTGTTTGTCCATTCAAAGACCGCGTCTGAGGATCAGGCACGATTTCGAATCCACGTCGGCGGTTCTCTTTCAAAGAAGGGATTTTTAGGGTTTTAAGAACTCCATAAACCCCTCTAATGGCGAAGATCAAGCCTGATGGCGTTATACCTGAGATAGGGGCTTCCTGCATGGAGGAGCCGCCCCTTCGGGCCTCAGAGGCGACCGCCTTCGACGATGAAGCAGTTCGTTTGGCCTTGGGTGCCATCGCGAAACAAGAATCTGATGCTAAAACGGAAAAGAAGAGAACAAAGAGCACTTCTCTCTCAAAACCCTAACAGATGCAAGCGAAGACGAAAGAGAAATTAATGATGACTCTCTCGACGGCTGTTGCCATTTATAGGCACGATGATTCGCAAAGATCACGGCGATGGGCTCGATTGATTCGACATCGAATCGTCTTTCGACGCGTGGACGGCGCATTTAATGTAGCGCAAAGTTCGCATGCCAAAAAGAAGATGTCCCTTCGGCTCCACTGAACACGTGGCATGGCACGGATTCGCACCCAACAGCCGCGCCTCTTCAATGGACGCGTCCCTTCAACACGGCCATGGTTGCGTCCAGAAAGTCGCGTCTTTACTCAAAAAAAGATGCATCTCTCCAAAAGTTTGCGTCCTTCCAATCTGGCCTAACATCGCGTCTGCCTTGCGGAATATCAGTCGCGTCTTTAAAGCAGTACTATCCCTGCGTCTCAAATAAAGCTGGTGTTCAGTCCTTACTTCTGCAAATCAGTTCAACAGTACACTGGCACAAGCAGATGACCGTCCACTCCTGGCTTTAAAGTGCACCCACGACAGACTTAAAGCAATCGGGGAGGTCTAGACTGTGCATCTAGACACTCAACACGATCAACTTCGGTGGCTTCAAAGAGTTCTACAGTACACTCACGAAGACCATATTCCAGATAAGATCAAACCCGAAGCATTGACAGTCCAGTCACAAGGGTGAGCTCAGCTAGAGTCCAAAGTATTTCGAAATCCGTCCCACTTAACTGTGGAATATCGAAAACTTTGGAGGGGGTTCTGTAGGCTGTCTAAAAGCAGAATTCCAAGACGCAAGGTTAATCTTACCCGCGTCTCAGCCGCTCCAAGGCGCGAGGGTCCAAACCCGCGTCTCAGCACCAAGGCGCGAGAGTCCAAACCCGCGTCTCAGCCGCTCCAAGGCGCGAGGGTCCAAACCCGTGTCTCAGCACCAAGGCGCGAGGGTCCAAACCTGCGTCTCAGCATCAAGGCACGAGGGCCGAAACCCTCATCTCAACAACTCCAAGGCGCATGGGTTGACACCCGCGTCTCAGTTGTAACCGGCCCGGTTTTAGGGCCAATCACGGCCCACATAACGGGGAAGGTTAGCCCCCATTTTTCAGGAGGCACGTACGCCCCTAAAAACCCCTATAAATAGCCCCGTCGTTATTGAAGAAGGGGTCGGATTTGGAGGATTTTTCAGTCGGAGGATTTTTGGGAGAAAAGAACTCTGAGAGAAAAGAGAGAAACCCTTCAAAGAACTTGCTGTGTTCAAGTTGCTCTTTACCTACCTTCTCTTTGAGAGTTTTGGTAGACAGAGCTGTGTTACTCCGTCAACCACCGAAGAGAAAAGCCCCGGAAGATCTCGACGTTCACCCGGTCAACGGAGAACAAGATTCACTCTCCATCGCCACACGAAGAACCCAGCCTTAAACAAAGGGAGGATTCAAGACTCAACATCCTCCCTCCCTTGTAATCGGAAGACCGATCTGTTGTAATTTTCTATCCAATCAAAAGAATTTACAATTTGATCCCCTCTTTTCCGGCGCATACATAGGTAAAGAATAAATATCATTCATAAGTCTTACCAGGTCATTAGGGGTGAGTTTAGCCACTTGGAAACACAAAATAGCCATTGGAACACATAAAAAAACAAAACAGATTCAAAATAGAGCCGTCGGTGTCAGTCTGGACAGTTGCCGGTCGAGGTCGACCGGCAGGCCACTTGGCAAAGTAGCCGTTGGCTCCGGTCGACCGCCCGGTCGACCGCCAGGCAAAAATAAAAAGGGAGTTTTGAATTGTCAGTCGACCGTCCCGGTTCACCAGCACAAACTGAGAGTAAGTGGCTTGCAGTCTGTCGACCGCAGGGGTTGACGGTCGACCACCCCGGTCGACCGACAGACGTGCACAACGTGCACGTCCACGGTCAAAAGGGCCCAGTCGACCGGCCAGTCGACCGAGTTGGCCTGAAACAGTTACGGTCGACGGCCGGTCGACCGTGAAGGCCTGAAATAGGATATAAACAGATTTTTGAATATGAAAATATTTTTAAAATATTTTTCATTGATTTGAGGGTTAAGTAGCATAGTATAGGAGATAAAATACATGTTCTAAACTTGATATAAAAATTTGAAAAATTATGAAACATGTATATCAACCAAACATGCAACAAAACCAATACCACCTGATTGGTAGTGAAAAATGCATAATTGTCATCATATTTACTATCACATTTTCACATTTATTCATATAATAATGCACATTTATTAATATTTTGTTATTTAATGTGTGCAGGCCTTGAGTTTTGAATTAAATAAAGAATTAAAGCTTAATGAAGCCCAAAAGCCCATATCCAAGCCCAAGTCCAAGCCCAGGTGTAAAGTGCAATTACAAGAAGTCAAAGTGCAAATACAAGATGTAAATATTGCAAATACTACAAAGAGGGAAAGGATAGAATTCTATCCAATCCTAAATGCTTGGTGGATGAGGATAAATACATGTGCAAGGATGAGATTCGTTTTTGAAGGGATTTGGATTTAGGGTAACTTGATTTCTAAGTTATCTCGAAAATTCAAAATAAAGAGTCAGGATCCAGCTTCCAGAAGCATATGCCCAGATGGATGGACCAGAGGAGGCCACGCGCGAAAGCGCGTGGCCAGAGATCAGACTATGGCCGCGGAAACGCGGCCCAAGCCGCATTTCCGCGGCAATCCTGCCTTATCCATCTACCAGTTTTCGTGGAGGAGTTTATCCAGGACTCTATCGCCTTCTGCACCTATAAATATCCCTGCAGACGCAGCAGAGAGGGCATCCAGAGAAGATTAGGGTTTTTTCTTTAGCTTTCTCTTAAAATTCTGCACGTTGTAATTTCGTTTTTAAGGCTTTGTGGAGAAGAAGGAGCTTGTATTTGGAGACGTACTTTCGAATAAAGGTTACTTTTTGTTGCATATTTAATTCTTGTCAATTCTTATTTCTTTTCTCTGTGTTTATTTGCTTCGATTTTCATCTGCGATCTCTTGTTTTCTTTCTTCTTCTTTTCGTCTAATTAAAAAAAATAAAAAAAATAATTATAAAAAAATGATGTCTAACTAATTCTTTGTGTGGTTTGCTGATTACTTAAGCAACCCTAGGGCTTAGGATTTGAATCGATTGATGACCATTCTTTAGAAACCCTAGGTTTAATGATTATTGTTCTTGAAGATTAAACTGATAATTAGATTTCTTAATCTAGGTTGCACATTTAAAAGACTTCTCATGACTTCATACTTAAGAACTAGGACAGCCTAAATTTAAGATTAATCTTTTCTTAAGCTGTACTTAGATGTTAGGATGGAACATTGTTTAGTTTTTAATAATGTAACTTAGTTAGAATCTTGTATCGTCTTTTCTTACTTGAATCATTCTTAATAACCTATGATGAATCACATATATCTCAAGATGAAATTCAATATCCAAGACTTGTATAATGGGTTGTGGTTAGGAGTAAAACCATACTTCTTTATTCCTATACACTTCAAATCTAATCCTTTCTCTGTTTTATTCAAAGCATACAGAGGAATCGGCCGAAAAGCTTGCATCGCATCCTTCCCTGAGGATCACGACCCGCTTTGGCCCTTGCTACAGCGGATAGCATTGAGACTAAGAACTCTACAACTCATTCTTATTATTTACAAATTTTTAATTCTCAATCAAAATTTTGGCGCCGTTGCCGGGAAGGAACGACACGATTTTCTCAAACTAATTATTTTTTATTCTTTCTATTTGCAGATACAGAGAACAGGAAAATAAAGCAGCAGCGAGGACACATAGCAACTCTGTGCCTCTGCCCTCGAAGGCAGAGCATCAGAGCCTACTCCTTTGCCACGGTTCCGCGGCAATAGCCGCATTTCCGCGGCAAGAGTAGTTCACTACTCATCAAATTTTCTGCAGGTTGCTCAGAATTGCAAATATTGCTTACTGCTGTGATTAAATTTCTCTGTAATCACTCTGCAACTGCTAATTAATAACATTAACCCATTTGTTGATAATAAAAAAATTTTAGACTCTTGCATTTAGGACACATGTCTATTTTAATTTTTTAATTCTGTTGAAGAGTGCTGGCGACAAGGTACGTTTGCATAGCATATAGTTTAGGAAACACTCTTGGTTGATTTACTGCTTTCTTGAGTGATTACTTTTCTACAGCTTTACACGTACACAAAAATATCTTAAGGGCATAACCCATAAACAAGATAAGGTGGGGATTTCATCACCCTTCCTTGGCCCACAAATTATATCCGTCATACTCACAACCCTAACCTTAAGTAAAATTTGACTAGACGTTGGCCCTAGGTTAACTCGGACTTAATAGGAGATTGACTGAAGGAGGAAAATTGTTCAAAATTAACTCTTGTCAAATTGATGTCTAGGCAGGGGATTGAGGGCCGAAAGCCCGAAGAACGGTGGTTATTTAATTAAGGAACGTCTCTGACGGAAAACCTCCCACCGGTCTTGCCACCTACCTGGCCGATTAGCTTGTGGTTAACGTCGACAGTAGACCTCCTAAGGACAGTCTAAAGTTAGGAGTCGTCTAGGTTAAGGCTTACCCTAGATTAGGATTTTTGATTGTTTTTCTTTTTTATTGATTGATTGGGTGAACTTGTTTGCTAATTGTGCATGTCCGTTTGGTCGAAAGACCCACTTACATCCCGGCTAACTAGAACTAGTTCACCACCCGAGCTCAAGCCCGACTCACACATGGCACAACCGCCATCACTCCAAGATAGGATCTATCCTATCAGGACTTCTCTTCCTTCTTGCATCAAGCTTAACGATGAAGGTGTTGACCCATTTGAGCTTAAGCCACAATACATCAACACCCTTCCAAAATTTCATGGACTTGACTCCGAGGATGCATACTTCTTCATAAGGGAATTTGAGGAAATGTGTCTCATGATGAATATTCCTAAGTTAGGAAAGATGACATCAAACTTAGGTTTGTCCCCTTTGTTTTGAAGGATTTAGCAAAGAAATGGCTCTACAGTCTAGAGGTCGGTTCTATATCTTCTTGGGATAATTTCGTTAAGGCCTTCTTAAAGAAATTTTATCCCGTTCACAAGACTGCACTGATTAGGAAGAATATCCTACAGTTTAAGCAAATAGCAAATGAGCCTTTTTGGAAATATTTCGAACGTTTTAAGGACCTTCTTGCCCAATGCCCTCACCATGGGATAGAGAAATGGCGACTTTGCCAAGTTCTATATGATGGATTAGATTATCAAACTAAAACGTTGTTAGAATCCATGTGCCAAGGAGGATTTATGAAAAAGAACGAAAATGAAGGATGGCAATTGTATGAGGAATTAGCTGAAAATACCATCCAATGGGAACCTACTCCGGAAAAATTTAGGACTAATGACCCTACTTCTTCTAAAGGAGGTATCCATTCCATTGAGGCCAACATAGCAACCGATATTAAGTTAGCTGCTGTTATGCGAAGACTAGAGGTCCTTGAAACTAAAGAGCCAGTCTCTGTGAACCAAGTCAGCCCAACATCTTCGGCAGGCTGTACTTATTGTCAAGATATGAACCATGTGTTCGAGGAATGTCCTGTCTTTTTCGCGCATCAAAGCTTGCCCGAACATATGAGTGCGGCCTTTACAAGGCCCGCCAACAATCCTTATTCACCCACCTACAATCCTGGTTGGAGAAATCATCCGAATTTTTCATGGGGCCCAAGCAACAATGATCAAATTAGGCCAAATTCTCCAACAATTTCCAAAATCCGCCCTATCAGCAAAGTTTTCCTAGTCAAAATCCTCCACCATCTTTCCAATATTCACAAATGGAAACAAGGCTTTCAAACATGAAAGAAAGGTGGACACTCTTGTTAAAAGCCATGACACACTAGCTCAAGTCTTGACCAGGATAGAGGTCCAATTAAATTAGCAAGAAAGACAGAGGGGTACCCTACCGAGTCAACCATTGCCAATCCTAGGATGCTAGGCCAGCCAATGAGTCTCAAGACCCAAACCAGTGTCACATGGTTCATACACTCAGATCGGGGAAATAATTTGATAATCAAGTATCCATGCCACAGGATCCATCTCAGTCATCCATTCCATTTAGCTCCACTCCCTCTCCACCCAGCCCCAATGAAACTGAAGTTGAAAAGTCAGCAAGACAGGTGCACCAGCCTATACCTCCATTTCCAAATAAGCTTAGAAGCAACAACAATGCACATATGGAGAAATTATTAGAGGTGTTCAACCAAGTTAGGCTCAACATCCCACTTCTTGATGCAATCCAACAGGTCCCTAGTTATGCCAAATTCCTTAAAGACATGTGCACCAAGAAAAGAAAGACTAATGTGCCTAAGAAGGTTTTTCTAGCCACTAACATTAGTGAGCTATTGTCCAACCAGATCCCTATTAAGTATAAGGACCCTGGTTGCCCCACCATCTCTTGCACCATAGGTCGAGCCGAAATCAATCGAGCACTTCTCGATTTAGGAGCTAGCATCAATTTGCTCCCTTTCTCCGTATATCAACAACTTGTATTAGGTGAACTCAACCCGACCCAAGTTACTATTCAGTTGGCTGACCGCTCAATCAAAGTTCCTAAGGGAGAGATCAATGACGTTCTCATACGGGTGGGAGAATTCATTTACCCAGTCGATTTCATTGTTTTAGAGACACAACCTGTGTCTAATCCTAGGTCCCAAACTCCCGTCATCTTAGGAAGACCGTTCCTAGCAACCGCAAATGCAATCATAAATTGTAGAAACAGATCCATGAGACTGACTTTTGGGGATATGACCAAGGAAGTCAATGTTTTCAACCTAGGTAAGCATCCCTACGATGTGACCGACCAACCCTTTGAGGTTAACTTCATTGAGAACATGACGAGTGAAGATAATGAGGAGATCACACTAGAGTCAGAGGAAGAGGAAGACTTAGAAGCAAGTGATCTCAGCCTTGATGAGATCGAATGGGAATCAAATCTGAGTTCTATAGAGATGAGAGACTCTAGCTTAACTCCTCCACCCATTGAGCCACCTCCTTCTTTGGAGTTAAAAGCCTTGCCTAAACATCTTAAGTACGCCTACCTAGGTGAACAAGAGACGTTACCGGTCATAGTTGCATCTAATTTGACTAATAGGCAAGAGGAAGTCCTACTGGCAACCCTTAGGAGACATAGGGAAGCCATTGGTTGGACTATGGTAGATATCAAGGGACTGAGCCCTACGATAGTCCAGCATCGTATCTGTAGGCTGTCTAAAAATCATTAAAAGACAAGCCATTAAAAAAGGCAGAGTTTCAGGTTCTAGACGCAGGACTAATGATGGCCATCCGCGTCTCAGCATCAAGGCGCGTGGGCTCAACACCCGCGTCTCAGCATCAAGGCGCGTGGGCTCAACACCCGCGTCTCAGCATCAAGGCGCGTGGGCTCAACACCCGCGTCTCAAGGCCCACGTCTCGGTTATAACTGCCCTGGTTATGGGGCCAGTCACCGCCCACATAGCGGGGAAGTTAGCCCCTCATTGTGGAGCACTTTTTGGGGGCACGTTCACCCCTGAGACCTCTATAAATAGCCCGCCGCTATAGGAATGAGAGGGAGACGACGCAAGAAATAAGAGATAGACAACAGACTACACACAGGCAGACAGAGAGAGAAGCAAGAGAGAGCTCAACTCTTCAGCAAGCTTGCTGCGTACAAGTTGCTCTTTGCCTACCTTCTCTTTGAGAGTTTTGGTAGACAGAGCTGTGCTACTCCTTCTACCAGCCGAAGAGAAGATCCCCGAAGGTCTAGTGGTCACCCGATCAACGGAGAACAAGATTCACTCTCCATCGCCACTTGAAGAACCCAGCCTTAAACAAAGGGAGGATTCAAGACTCAACATCCTCCCTCCCTTGTAACCGGAATACTAGTCCGTTGTAATTTTTCAATTTGATTCAAGAAAATCTTACTTCGAGCTCGTACCTTCTCCGTGTACGTACAAGAGATGGCGACTCCGCTGGGGACTTCATTTGTTATCGACGAGCAAATCGTGGCGCAAGGTGACATCCTCCGTAAGGGGAAGATGGTCGAATCGCTAGTTGTCGAGTTCGACCAGGCAAAGTACGAAGAGTTTCTCTCTTCCGGCTCCAAGAGCCCAAGGACCCGCGTCTGCCGCAGGGTCTCGACGGGAAATGGCCCCGAAGCCCGATCTGAGGCTCTCTCGGGCGCCACTGCTGCCAACTGTGCCAAGCAGGATACACGCGCCAACGCCTCTCAGGAGACCCGCGTGGCCAAAATCTCTGGTGTCCAGCATCAGGTCGTCGTTGGTCTCTCTCCACCTCCACGACGCAACCGAAATGCTGAGCGTCGTCAGAGGAGGCGTGCGCGTCAGCTTCAAGTTGGAACTTCTGACTGTCCAACTGAGGCTGCACACAACGCACAAACTGGCGTCTTAGCTGCGCTGCATCCAGCGCGCGAAGTCCGCGTTTGGCGGCCCAAACACGAGACTCCCCAAGTTAGGTCCTCTGAAGACCAGCTTATCAAACGCCAAGGTGAAACCTCTGCACCTCATCAAGCGCAAGAGGCACGCCCCCATAGGCGTGGGGCCCAGCAACCCACTCTCTCTCAAACTCTACTGCCCCGACGCACTAAGCGATAACGCGACAATCGCGTCTCGTCTCAACAGAGACGCCAGACGCGCGTCTTACAGCCGCGGCGCGAAAGTCGCGTCCCTGAAACCCGCGTCCAGGCTGTACAGCTTATAGATGCCTCCCGTCTTCGACGTTGCGAGGTTAATCTCTTCGATCCCCCTCCCGTGGATCTGAGGGATTACTTGACGAAGAAAAGAAGTGCCAATCAGGTCACTTTCTCATGTTGCTGCTAACGGCTCATCTCTATGCTCTCCGAGTGCCGTTGTGATTCAGGTGCGTACCAGCAGTCTTTAGTTAGACAGCTGACACTGATACCCCCGTCAGCCAAAAGAAGACGCTCTCATAGGCGAAGGATGTTCTCTGATGCTGAATACCCAGAGCTCACTGCGAATATGACAAGCAGAATCAGAGGAAAACAGCCTGCAGTCAGCTCTGACGAGTCTGACTCTGAGCCGGAAGGAGTGTATCGACACACTCGTACCCGGACCGGGGCCATTCCCCCGATCGATTATAATGCCCTGGCCTGGGGCGTCAAAATGAATGACTCTCATTCTGCTGTAACAAAATGGCAGGCCTCGAATTCTTCCATCGAGAAGGAGGCCTTCATCTACATGACAAGCACTCCTGAGGAGACGGCCCGGCGCCTGGAGCTGCAAGCCCAGGCCCAGAAGGAACAACTTGAGATGATTCGTGCTCAGCAAGAATCCATCGACTCTCTCAAGCAGATGCTTGCGCAGTTGCTCGAAGACAGGAAGAAATATCCCCCTAAAAAGTCTAAGGGCAAGAAAAAAGAGGAGAAAGCTCGTCTTCTGTGCACCCTGATGGAGAGAAGTCCACCTCGACCTCGTCCAAATCCTCGTCGCAAGGGAAAGACGACCAAAATCAGGGGAAGATTCATTTCGAAAGAATGAATCAATTAGAGCAATGCCTTGAGGCCCTCACCAACTGTAAAGGCCTCCAGGAAGCGGGAGTGATCCGGCCTTATCCGGCCGAGTGGGACTTGGTTCCATACCCGCCCAAGTTTAAGGCTCCAACCCTCCAAGCATTCGATGGGAAGGGGTCACCCAACCAACACCTCTACTACTTTAAATCCCAAACAGGGAATGTAGTAGAAATGATGCCATCTTGGCACGTCTGTTCATTGGCACCCTGAAAGGGCTCGCCTTTGAATGGTTTATGAAACTCCCGGAGGGCTCCATCAAGAGCTGGGGTGATTTGGAGAAGCTATTCCTAACGCGCTTCTTCGAAGACGACTCAGAAGTCACGATGCCCACCCTTTTGGCTACCAAACAGCGAAAGGGAGAGTCCGTCAAATCTTTCGTAGAAAGATTTCAGAATGTGGCACTCCGATGTCCGAGCGGCATGACCTAGGTCACCCTGGTAGAAACATGTCGCCACAATCTCCAAACCTCACTCCTTGCTCAAATAGGAGTTGCTGAAAGCCGCACCTGGAAGCAGTTGGTCCAACAAGGTGAACAGGCTGGGAGATTGTTGCCTGCGTCAGGGCAGAAGAAGGGAAGCCACGGCCAGAGAGGTCAACCAGGCGTGCGCCAGACACCTCCCTCCAGACAAAGCGGAAGGATAATTTGGCAACGGAGACCAAATCTCCCGCCAACCTCAACCGGTCAAGGCGAGTGGCTCTTCAAGCCAGTCACGCGCCAACAAGCAGTATTCTTTTAAGGAGGAACATGTCGACTCGCTCTTTAAGCTACTCAACAAGAGCAATAGACTGAAGCTACCTGAAGTCAGACGCCCTGAGGAAGTCGGTAAAACTGACAATCCCAATTACTGCTTATACCACAGGATGTTGGGACACCCCACCAAAAGCTGCTACGTCTTCAAGGACATCCTTCAGGCCCTGATTGACGCGGAGGTATTAAAACTCCGACCAGAGTAGAAGAAGGTGACGGCTAACATGACGTCAGTTCTCCAGTTCGGAAGACAACCCCTAACGCCTTCAGGGGTGGTCCCTGTTCCGAAAGGAGAGCTAAGAGTGATCAACACAGATCCTCACCAGCAACAAGAGAAAGGCCTGATACCTGTTCCCACGCCTCGAGGGGAAATCATGTGGGTCCACCCTGACCTTGTTGACGCCCAGCAATGGACTACTGTAACTAACAAGAAGTCCAGGGCAAGGCAAAGGCATCATCCTGCAATATGGTGTGTGCCTCTTCTCGAGAAGCGGATACCGATATTCCTTCGCTAACCGACTCGGAAGAGGAGACAATAGTTCTGGCCGCAGAACCCGGTCGGCTGGTGACGGAAACCCGCTCAGGACAGCCCTTCTTGAAGCAGTATGGCGAAACGGCGGCAACCCCCCACAACCAGCTGCAGAGCCAACCAAGCCCTCCACAAAACAACCCGTGGAGAAACAGAAGGAGATTCGATTTTCTCGAGCCCTTCAAAAAGGCATCGCGGAAGGATCTACGGCGCCTTACCGCTTTGATGTCCTGGCTCAATTGGCCAACATCCCAGCGTGGATTACCTTGTATGAGCTTCTTAGACTATCGAAGTCAACCAGAGAAGCTCTACAAGAGGCTCTGGCAAATGCTGAGGTCTTCATGACCCAGGTGCCAAAGGAGGAAGATGTAGAGAATTGTCTCCACACCTCCCAGAATGCCCCCTGCATCACCTTCACGGCAGAGGATATGCAGGTAAAAGGGAAGCATGATCGACCCCTGTACTTCATAGGGTATATTGGATCATCCGAAGTGAACCGCATTCAGGTAGATCCAGGGTCCGCGTTGAGCATCATGCCTCGCCGGGTCATGCAACATCTGGGCATCCCTACTCATCGTTTGAGCCCTACCCAGACAACTATCTATGGGTTCAATGCCAACAGGACCCGTCCGATGGGGAAGATCAAGCTCAAATGCCAGATTGGAAGTTTAAAGTCGGAAGTGACATGCTACGTCATTGATGCCGACACTTCCTACAACCTATTGCTGGGCGACCGTGGATTCACCGCAACTCCATCGTTCCCTCCACTCTCCATCAAGTCATGAAATACATTGACGAGGGTGGAAAGGTGCAGACGTTGATTGCCGAAAGGCATCCATTCAAAGGGGTCGAGAATTATTTCACAGACTCCTTACTGTACCAAGATCCCGTGGAGACGGATGAAGTCCCGCAACCGGAGGAACCAGACTCTGGCAATGAAGCCGACACCGAGCTGGAGGAAGATGAGTGTGTGTGGGAGCTAGATCCACCTGTAACGAGCATTGATAAGCTCGATGTTAATAATACCACCGACGATGTAGGCGGTTGGTACATCAATGAAGAATTAGATTTAGCGTATTTTTCTGTGTTTGCTTCTGATTCAGTGCCGTCAGACACTAGTACCGACGTGGATGACGATCTCTGGTCGGCAATGGATGCTTTGACATCGTTGCATGTACCAGTGAAATCGTCCTTTAAAACATGTCGAAATGTCGACGATGCGCAACAATTAATATTCATGGTTCCAGCGAGAAGGAAGGGCCAAAGACCAATTCTCTTCGGACGAATTGAATCCGAACCAATGAATCATGAAGAATCAGAAAGTGAGCAGGAATCCCCTCAGTTCGGTCATTATGAGCCAAAGACACTCAGAATGATGAAAAACATGGGGTATGACCTCACCAGCAAACTCGAGTTGAACTTCGGCAAAGGACGGAGGACGCTACTTCGATCCTTTGTGCCAAAAGGAAAAGCACCCAATTATTATCATCGGACGCGCAGGGGGTTGGGCTATGTATCAACTCCGACTCCATCAGCCTCTGATTCTGGGGGCTCATTTGGCCATAAATACTCTTCAGGCACGTCATCATGGGAGTCAGATGCTAGTGTCGGCAACATCTTCAAAGAACTTTCGGTGCACATGGTTTCAACAAGCCATCTGGAAGATGAAGATGAAGAAATGATCCGATCCGATGCAGATCCTTGGATTAGAAATTTAAACACTCTGTGGGACACCCGCTTTGAACAGCGCGAACCACCCACAGAAGACAAGATTGTTCAGATTAATCTAGGAGATGAGGCTACTCCTAAGCCCATCTTCATAAGCGACGGCCTGTCACCGTCAGAGAAAAAGGATCTAATATCTCTTGTTCAAGAGTACAGAGATGTCTTCGCTTGGAATTACGAAGACATGCCTGGACTTGATCCTCAGGTGGCTATGCACCGCCTCAACATCAATCTGGACGTAAAGCCTGTTAAACAATAACAGCGACGGTTCCGTCCAGAGATAATGGAGGCAATTCAATCAGAAGTCAGAAAGCTTATAGATTCTGGCTTCATCAGGGAAGAGCAACATCCCGATTGGGTAGCCAACATCGTCCCCGTTGCTAAGAAAAACGGAAAGATCCGGATCTGCATCGACTTCCGTGATCTAAATGAGGCTTGTCCCAAAGACGATTCCCATTGCCAATCACAGACGTCATGATTGACAATACCTGCGGATTCGAACGAATGTCCTTCATGGACGGGTTTTTCAGGATACAATCAAATCAAAATGTATCCTGACGACGAAAAGCACACCTCCTTCAGGACACCATTGGGGGTTTATTGCTATACCGTCATGCCCTTCGGACTGAAGAATGCGGGGGCAACCTATCAGAGGGCCATGAACGCCATTTTCCAGTAGCAAATACGCAAAACGGTAGAATGTTATGTTGATGATATTGCGGTAAAAAGTCGCACTAAGGGTAATCACATAGCTGACCTGAAGGTGATCTTCGACATCATGCGGGCTCATCGATTGAAGATGAATCCCAACAAGTCCTTCCTGGGGGTGGCCAGTGGTAAATTCTTAGGATTCATTGTAACCTCCACTGGGATCCATTTGGACCCGGAAAAGGTTCAAGCTATCCAGGAGATGCAGCCTCCAAGAAATCTCAAGGAACTAAGGGGATTACAAGGACGATTGGCGTACATCCGCAGGTTCATCTCAAACCTCTCTGGAAGATGCCAACCCTTCGCTAAGTTAATGAAGAAGGTGTCTCGTTCATTTGGGATGACGCTTGCCAACAAGCATTTGAGGAAATCAAGCAATACCTCACCCACCACCAGTCCTTGCAGCTCCAGTATTCGGAAAGCCTTTCCTGGTGTACGTCCGGGCAATGGATCATTCTTTGGGAGCTCTACTAGCTCAGAATGATGATCAAGGATGAGAGCGAGCAATCTACTATCTGAGTAGAACAATGATCGGAGCCGAACATCAGTATAATCCGATCGAGAAGGAATGTTTGGCATTAGTGTTCGCCATTCAGAAAATGCGACACTATCTGGTTGTAACGCCCCGATCCCATGATACGGGGACGTCACTGCAACGCATATACGTAGGTCAGATGGTGCCCCCACGTATATCGCTAAGCCTTAAGTACAACAAGTATCAGAGTACAACACACAGCGTGGTATATTCATATGCCAACTTACAAAAGATAAATACAAAGTTATACAAGTTATGATAAGCAAAATCACTTTACAAGTGTCCTTTATCACAACCCAAGTCCAAATGAATCCTATACAACCAAAATATAAAAATGCTCACGAAATGGATGGAGATCCCGTGAACCAAAAGAGAGTCGGAACCAAAAGGAAGAGTCGGCACGATGAGACTAGAGCTAGTCAGCCTGCTCAGAAAGATAGGCCCGTCCTCTGTGGAAGGCTCCACTTCGTTCCAAGCCTCAGAATCTGAATATGCAAATCCAAGGGTCAAGACATATAATACAAATAAAAGATAGTCAAGTGACATAAGGATCATGATAAAGGCAATGAAGTTAACAATAAATAGCAATGAATAACAAGCGATGTAAACTCAATAAGGTAAGATCATATGCAACAAATCTACAATTTACGTCTTATTATTATTACTTGTCTTACCGTGATATCTAGCTATGTGACCCGCGTCCCAGAGCACATAGATCCATATCCTGGTGAAACAAGGTTTTATTGGAAACAGCGGTTGTATCGACGAACTATGTTTACAGTGGGTCCCGTGCATACCCGGGACCACGGCCCAGGATTGTTCCGTTGCTTGAAGACGGAACCTGCCGCAAGGCTAAACAGGAGGACTTATGTATGCCCTTGTCATGACAGTAAACAGGAAAGGGAGCAAGCACTCCCCTCGGTCCCCTGGAGTACCACAGTAAGACCGGAGCAGTAATTGTACAATATACCTAAAACCACTGTAAACACGAACACATATCGATATTCCGCATATTTTCCCCCGACCCATATGTAAGTTGGTACTTTTTATGTAAAAGTCAATTGTATCATGCTTAGTTTTAAGAGATGGCATGATAAGTGGTGAATATTTACTATTTACAATGTCATGAAACGAGTATAATGCAATAATAAGTCATGAGGCATTAAGAGATACATTCATTCAGTAATAGATCATGTAGTGCCAGTATTGAAGCATGAACAAGCAAGATGTAATACCAATGTAAAAAGCATAAGAACCAAATTCACAGAATTAACTATGACACACAGTCAGAATTAGTCGACTAGGGTAAGGGTTTAGTCGACTAATAGGGGCTTTTAGTCGACTAACATCTGGGTTAGTCGACTAAACAGGGATGCAGGGAGTTTGGAATTCTGTTTCAGGGAAAGTTAGTCGACTAGGGTTGTAAGGGTAGTCGACTAACAGGGAACCATTAGTCGACTATAGATACTTAAGTCGACTAAGTTTGTTGATGCAGAAAGTTGGATTTCTGGCCCAGGGAGGATTAGTCGACTAGGGGATTCAGGAGTCGACTAATATTGATTCCAGAGAGTTGAGATTTATGTCCGAAAAAAGTTAGTCGACTGATAATTGGGGTAAGTCGACTAATACTGTGTTTTCCCAGAAAACTAAGTTTCAGCTAAGTTTTCTAGTCGACTAGCTCCTAGGGTAAGTCGACTAATAGTGGGAAAAACAGTGACAGAACAGATTTTCTGGGAGTGTGTTTGATGGTCCAAATCATGGTTTTTTGGTGACCTAGGTGTACAAGGAGTGTAGATACAAGTGTTCTAGGGCTAATTCAAGTCTTGGTGAGTGAAAACTCACTTGGAACCGTTAGATCGAAGCTCTACGAGTCCGGGAAACGGTAGTCGTCAAAGGCACCTATGAGATCCTTGGCGACGAAGTGAGCCACGATCCAAGCTTCAATTCAGTTGCTTGGCTGGAGGGAAAGGTCTTGAAGTGTTCTTGGAGCTAGGGTTCAGTTTGAGAAGAGAGGGTTTGGAGAGAGTTTTCTCTTTTGCTTGAAGTGAAGGAGAAAAAAAAGTAAATTGCAAATGAAAAGCTATATATAAGATGGGGATTTTGTGAAGGAGTGTAATAATGCAATTGAGAGGGTTTTATGTAAAAAAGGGGGTGAGGTGAGTGTCCTCTCCTTGGCCACTTGGCCGCCATAGAAGGAGAGAGAGTGAGTGGGGTTAGGGAAGTGTGTGAGTGGAAATGAGGTGGAATAAGTGAATTGGAATTTTGCAATAATTGAAAAAATGTCCGAAATTCAAGTATCTCGGATTGGCCTGAAAATTTTACCAAAATCAGAAAAATATTTGAAGACTCATGGTGAAATTCGTTTGAAGAAATACTGTATAGATTTTTAATTAAAAATCCCGGAATCAGTTTTATTTTGCCGACTCCGAAAGAATTTTCGTAAATTTATAAAATTCTCAGAAAAAGTGTATAAGTAGGAATATGATTCTAAGTATAAAGTATAAGGACTTTCTAAAAATTCCTAACAGTTTGGGAGATAAAAATTCGGGAATCGGTCAGCGGCACTGGCCGACACCGTTTTTGAAGAAATTCATTTTAATTCAAAATTCCAGAAAATCTCATAAAATCTTAAACATTGGAAAATGATATTTGAAATTAAAATCGGTCAAATACGGAAGGTAAATCGGAAAAATACGATCGGAAGACTGAGTACGTAACTAAGTACGTATTCCGGGAGAGGGGTATTACAATCTACCCACCTTACAAAAAATTTCGTCCCCGAAATTTCATAAGGTGAAAGATAACAGGAAAAGCAACAGATAGATATGGATAAAGGAAAGATAACGGTAAAGAAGAGTAAAGAGAGATCTTACCCATCAAGATGTGAAAATTTGAGGATAACGCTCCCGGATAGCGTCCTCACGCTCCCAATGGCCTCCCCTGGCGCATGCCTGTTCCATGACACCAATACCAATGGAATAGCTCTGTTCTTCAGTGTCTTGAACACTCCTATCCAGAATGGCCAACGGCTGCTCTTGGTATGAAAGATCCGGTTGTAGCTCCAGCTCGGAATGGTCCAGAATATGGCCGTCATCCCTGACATACTTCCTCAACTGAGACACGTGGAAGACATTATGCACCCCGTCCAAAGATGGCGGTAATGCTAATCTATAGGACACATCTCCCACACGATCCAGGATCTCGAATGGGCCAATATACCTGGGACTTAGCTTCCCACGTGAACCGAACCGGATTACACCACCCTTTGTAGGTGATATCTTCAAGAACACATGATCCCCGGTCTGGAATTCCAATGGCCTCCTCCGAGTGTCTGCCCAACTCTTCTGTCTACTCTGAGCAGCCCTGAGATGATTTCTGATAACCCTGACTTTCTCTGTCGCCTGCATCAGGATCTCTGGTCCAAAAGACTCCTCTCACCGACTTCATCCCAACAAATCGGTGATCGGCACTTCCTACCATACAATGCCTCAAAGGGTGCCATCTTAATACTTGCCTGATAGCTGTTGTTATATGAAACTCAGCCAAGTGAAGATGATCTTCCCACGATCCTCCGAAGTCAATCATGCAAGCCCTCAACATATCTTCAGGATCTGGATAGTCCCCTCCAGATTGTCCGTCTGTCTGAGGATTGTATGAAGTACTGAATTTCAGACGAGTTCCCAGACTTTCTTGGAGACTCTCCCGAAATGATATCTGAATCTGGTGTCTCTATCTGACACAATACTAACTGGAACTCCATGCAGACGAACCACCTCCTTCATATACTTATCTGCCAAAACCTCTGTCGACTGGCCTACCCTGAATGGTATGAAGTGAGCTGACTTGGTGAGGCGATCAACTATCACCCCTCGCATTATTTACCTTTGGGACTCCGAGGCAATGCCGTCACAAAATCCATGGTGATGTGCTCCCACTTTCCATTCGGTATCGGCAAGGTTGAAGAAGTCCAGCTGATCTCTGATGCTCGATCTTTATCTGCTGGCAAACCAAGCACTTGGCAACAAACTGGCTATCTCTCTCTTCATAGCATTCCCCAAAGTGCTTCTTCAGTCCTGATACATCTTGTTTCCTCCGGGATGTATGGAATAAGCTGAACTGTGTGCTTCCTCCAAAATCTTCTGTCTGACTTCTCCCTGGGGAACACAAAGTCTATCCCCAAAATACATGCACCATCTGGATGGATACAGATATCAGTCCTCAAACCAGCCTCCACCTGAGCTCTGAATGTCTGTAATTCTGGGTCCTCTTTCTGAGCTCCCTTGATCTCCTCTATCAATGATGACTGGATCTGTAAAGTCATAAGCTGCCCTGCCTATCACCTCCTTGCACCAACATCAAATCCAATCTGATGAATTCTCGATCAATTCCCTCTGCTGAGTAAGGTGGACTAGCACTCTGTTCTCTGGCATCCTGCTCAGTGCATCTGGAACGGTATTGACTTTGCCTGGATGATACTGCAGTCAATATCGTAGTCCGCCATAAAGCTCCAACCCCTCCTCTGCCTCATATTCAACTCCTTCTGCGAGAAAATATACTTGAGACTCTTGTGATCTGTGTATATCAACACTTTGTCTCCCAGAAGGTAGTGTCTCCAGATCTTTAAAGCAAATATCACAGCTGCCAACTCCAAGTCATGAGTTGGGTAATTCCTCTCTGAGGCTTCAATTGTCTAGATGCATATGCTATAACATGATCATGTTGCATAAGCACACACACCCAGGGCCTTTACCTGATGCATCACAGAAAATACCATCCCTCCTCTTCCTGAAGGAGTCCTCAAGTTGGAGCTGTGATAACCTCTGCTTCAACTGCTCAAATGCTGCATCACATTCTTCTGTCCATAGTATCTCTCCCCTTTTCTGGTGAGCCTGGTCACGGAGCTGCAAGTCTAGAGAAATCCTGGACAAAGCGCCTGTAATATCCGGCTAGTCCAAGAAAGCTCTTTATCTCAGTCCCGTCTTCGGAACTGGCCAATTCTTCACTGCCTGGACTTTACTAGGATCAACTGAAATTCCTTCTGCTGAAACTATGTGTCCAAGGAAGCTATGCTGTCCAACCAGAATTCCACACTTGCTCCTCTTGGCATGAAGCTGCTCCTGCTGAAGAGTCTGCAACACAATCCTCAAGTGCTCGGCATGCTCCTTATCATTCCTTGAATAGATCAGGATGTCATCTATAAATACAACTACAAACTGATCCAGTAAGGAGAGAACACTCGATTCATCAAGTCCATGAAAACTGCAGGGGCATTTGTGACTCCGAAAGGCATAACCCAGAAATTCATAGTGGCCATATCGGGTCCTAAATGCCGTCTTCGGACATCCTCCTTCCTCACCCTCAGCTGATGGTAACCCGACTGCAAGTCTAACTTAGAAAATATACGGGCTCCATGAAGCTGATCAAACAAGTCATCAACCGGGGCAAGGGATACTTTGTTCTTGATGGTGACCTTGTTCAACTCCCTATAATCAATACAAAGCCTCTTACCACCATCCTTCTTATTTGCCAAGAGCACTGGAGCTCCCCATGGTGAAGTGCTTGGCCGAATCAACCCCTTGTCTGAGTACTCCTGTAGTTGCTTCTTCAAGATCTCCAACTCTGCCGGTGCATCCTGTACGGAGCCTTGGATATAGGAGCTGCTCCTGGAATTGTATCAATGGAGAACTCAATTATCCTCTCCGGTGAAGCCCTGAGACCTCAGCAAAGACTCCTGGAAATTCATCCCACACTGGCACTCCCTTCTGAACCTCCGAAGTGGTCATCTGAATCTTCTTCTTAGCAGGCTTCACCTCTCCACTAAACTGGAACTCTGCTGATGAGGGATTCTGAAATTGATCCTCCTCCCTCTACAGTCGATCACTGCATAGTACTGACTGAGCCAGTCATGCCTAAGATTACGTCGTACCCTTTGTTGTCTAGTACGAGCATGTCTATGGCCAAGATCTTCCCACAAAGCTCCACTGGACAGTCAGCACAAACTCTAGAAGATACAACTACCCCATTCCTGTACTTATCTCCCATTTGCGGTCTAAAGCCTTAACAGGTATAGAATGTAAAGCCACAAAATGATCGGAGATATAACAGTGGATGCACCTGAATCGAAGAGAGCGAGAACAGGTATTGAATGAACTCTGATGTTACCTGAAATCACTTCCTCAGAAGCCTCAGCCTCCTCTGCTGTCAGGTTGTAGGCCTGACCTCTGCCACGCCCTGCTGCTGTCCGGGCTCCTCTCTGCACTGGCGAGCAACATGCGGTGGAGGAAGGGGAAGGCTCTCCTCATCACTGGTCCCTGATGCCTCTGCCCAACTGGCCCTGGTTTACCCTCTGCACATTCTGCCCCTGAGGTGCCGGCAAGGTTTGGTTAGCAATCCCATCCTCCCTGTGCGGACAGGTCTCTACGGCATGGTCTCGGCTCCACACACAAACCCATCCGTTTGCCCTCCGGCAATTCTGCTGGGAGTGTCCTGGCTTCTGGCAGAAATTGCAGATAAGACCTGGTCGAGCCACCTGGTAAGGAACTGCCCTGAATGGTTGCCTGGCCTGACCTTCGCTGCTCTGGATGGTCCCCTCTGCCCACCGTACAAACGGCCTCTTCATGGCCTGGTCCTTCCTCTGATCTCCTTGCTTCTTCCTCAAACCACGCTCCACCTCTCGAGCGCTGGTGAGAACCTCTGCATAGGTCTTCAGATGATGGGGCATTAGGAAACATCTGAATGTCCATTTGCAGACCTTGCTGGAACCCGGCTTTGCCCTCTGCTCCTCATCCGTCACCATGTATGGCGAAACGACTCAGCCTGAGAAATTCTGCAGCATACTCATCTACGGATCTATCCCCCTGTTGAAGCCTGATGACTGCTCCTCCATGTCCTTCTGAGCAGTGGCGGGGAAGAAACGACTGTAGAAGCTCTTGGAGAACGTATCCCAAGAGATAGGTTTCTCCAAGCGAGCTTCCTCTGCAAGCCACCAAGTCCTGGCTATGTCCTTCAGCTGGATCTTGGCACCTCCACTGGTTCTCCTTAGGCACCCTGGCGGCGTTCAGCAGATCGGTGGTGGTCTGTAACCACTGTTCAGCCTCCAAGGGCCTCTCGACTCCCGTGAATACGGCCGGCTGTAGCCGTCGAAGTCTGAGATGTTCCCCGGCTTCTGCTCTTCTGGTCTGCCAACTCCTGCCTGAGGCTCAGTTCTCTGATGCTGATTCTCCATCTGCTGTTGCTGGGTTCCCAGCATAGTCTGAATGATCCTCAGGATATCACCCCTCTCCTCTACGGGTCCATTCGTACTTGCCCGACATTGTTGCGACCCGAACGTCTCTCCATACCGAAAGGATAATCTGGAATTGGAAACAAAGGGAAGGAGTTTAGGATACGAGGAATGAATCAAGGACGAAGTCGAGAAGGACTATATAACTTTGTACATTGTAGTTGGCATTAGCAAATCACTAGAATTTGCCACTTGGTTGTACTTTTAGGTTGAGAGCCTAGGCTCTGATACCAACCTGTACGCCCCGATCCCAATGATACGGGGACGTCACTGCACGCATATACGTAGGTCAGATGGTGCCCCCACGTATACGCTAAGCCTTAAGTACAACAAGTATCAGAGTACAACACACAGCGTGGTATATTCATATGCCAACTTACAAAAGATAATACAAAGTTATACAAGTTTGATAAGCAAAATCACTTTACAAGTGTCCTTTATCACACCCAAGTCCAAAATGAATCCTATACAACCAAAAATACAAAAATGCTCACGAAATGGATGGAGATCCCGTGACCAAAAGGAAGAGTCGGCACGATGAGACTAGAGCTGGTCAGCCTGCTCAGAAAGATAGGCCCGGTCCTCTGTGGAAGGCTCCACTTCGTTCCAAGCCTCAGAATCTGAATATGCAATCCAAAGGTCAAGACATATAATAACAAATAAAAGATAGTCAAGTGACATAAGATCATGAATAAAGGCAATGAAGTTACAATAAATAGCAATGAATACAAGCGATGTAAACTCAATAAGGTAAGATCATATGCCAACAATCTACAATTTACGTCTTATTATTATTACTTTGTCTTACCGTGATATCTAGCTATGTGACCCAGCGTCCCAGAGCACATAGATCCATATCCTGGTGAAACAGGTTGTTATTGGAAACAGCGGTTGTATCGACGAACTATGTTTACAGTTGGTCCCGTGCATACCGGGACCACGGCCCAGGATTGTTCCGTTGCTTGAAGACGGAACCTGCCGCAAGGCTAAACAGGAGGGACTTATGTATGCCCTTGTCATGACAGTAAACAGGAAAGGGAGCAAGCACTCCCCTCGGTCCCCTGGAGTACCACAGGTAAGACCGGAGCAGTAATTGTACAATATACCTAAAACCACTATAAACACGAACACATATCGATATTCCGCATATTTCCCCCGACCCATATGTAAGTTGGTACTTTTTATGTAAAAGTCAAGTGTATCATGCTTAGTTTTAAGAGATGGCATGATAAGTGGTGATATTTACTATTTAACATGTCATGAAACGAGTATATGCAATAATAAGTCATGAGGCATTAAGAGATACATTCATTCAGTAATAGATCATGTAGTGCCAGTATTGAAGCATGAACAAGCAAGATGTAATACACATGTAACAAGCATAAGAACCAAATTCAGAACAGAAATTAACTATGACACACAGTCAGAATTAGTCGACTAGGGGTAAGGGTTAGTCGACTAATAGGGGCTTTTAGTCGACTAACAGTCTGGGTTAGTCGACTAAAACAGGGATGCAGGGAGTTGGAATTCTGTTTCAGGGAAGTTAGTCGACTAGGGTTGTAAGGGTAGTCGACTAACAGGGAACCATTAGTCGACTAATAGATACTTAAGTCGACTAAGTTTGTTGATGCAGAAAGTTGGATTTCTGGCCCAGGGAGGATTAGTCGACTAGGGGGATTCAGGAGTCGACTAATATTGATTTCCAGAGAGTTGAGATTTATGTCCAGAAAAGATTAGTCGACTGATAATTGGGGTAAGTCGACTAATACTGTGTTTTCCAGAAAAACTAAGTTTCAGCTAAGTGTTCTAGTCGACTAGATCCTAGGGTAAGTCGACTAATAGTGGGAAAAACAGTGACAGAACAGATTTCTGGGAGTGTGTTTGATGGTCCAAATCATGGTTTTTTGGTGACCTAGGTGTACAAGGAGTGTAGATACAAGTGTTCTAGGGCTAATTCAAGTCTTGGTGAGTGAAATACTCACTTGAAACCGTTAGATCGAAGCTCTACGAGTCCGGGAAACGGGTAGTCGTCAAAGGCACCTATGAGATCCTTGGCGACGAAGTGAGCCACGATCCAAGCTTCAATTCAGTTGCTTGGGCTGGAGGGAAGGTCTTGAAGTGTTCTTGGAGCTAGGGTTCAGTTTGAGAAGAAGAGGGTTTGGGAGAGAGTTTTCTCTTTTGCTTGAAGTGAAGAAGAAAAAAAGTAAATTGCAAATGAAAAGCTATATATAAGATGGGGAT
Organism: Agave tequilana; assembly: GCA_038442645.1. Lineage (NCBI taxonomy): Eukaryota > Viridiplantae > Streptophyta > Magnoliopsida > Asparagales > Asparagaceae > Agave > Agave tequilana. The sequence continues at coordinate 60,042 of JAVJIF010011066.1, read as the reverse complement.
TTTGTGAAGGAGGTGTAATAATGCAATTGAGAGGGGTTTTTGTGTAAAAAAGGGGGTGAGGTGAGTGTCCTCTCCTTGGCCACTTGGCCGGCATAGGAAGGAGAGAGAGTGAGTGGGGTTAGGTGAAGTGTGTGAGTGGGAAATGAGGTGGAAATGAAGTGGAATTGGAATTTTGCAATAATTGAAAAAATGTCCGAAATTCAAGTATCTCGGATTGGCCTGAAAATTTTACCAAAAATCAAGAAAAATATTTGAAGACTCATGGTGAAATTCGTTTGAAGAAATACTGTATATATTTTTAATTAAAATCCTGGAATCAGTTATTTGCCGACTCCGAAAGAATTTTCGTAATTTATAAAATTCTCAGAAAAGTGTATAAGTAGGAAATATGATTCTAAGTAATAAAGTCTAAGGGACTTTCTAAAAATTCCTAACAGTTTGGGAGATAAAAATTCGGGAATCGGTCAGCGGCACTGGCCGACACCGTTTTTGAAGAAATTCATTTTAATTCCAGAAAATTCCAGAAAACCTCATAAAATCTTAAACATTAGAAAATGATATTTGAAATTAAATCGGTCAAATACGGAAGGTAAATCGGAAAATACGATCGGAAGACTGAGTACGTAACTAAGTACGTATTCCGGGAGAGGGGTATTACACTGGTAGGCCAAACTATAAACGTCATATCAAAAGTCAACCCCTGAGGTTACTTATGACTAAGCCTTCATCATTGAACGGCCGGCTGGCAAAATTGGCCATATTGCTATCCCAGTATGAGATGCACTTTTTACCACAAAAAGCTGTGAAGGGAAAGCGGGGGCAGATTTCCTGGCTGAGCATCTAGATCCAAGGGTAACCAAGCTTTACGACGATCTCCCAGACGAGGTCGTTGAAGCCTGCCAGACCCAGACATCCTTTGAAAGGCAGGTGTGGCAACTTTTCTTTGATGGCGCTCCAGAACGAGCCCAAAAGGACACCTAGTAGCACGGGTAGGAGTAGTACTTGTCTCCCACAGAACTTGTGATTCCTCGAGCTGTCTCATTAACTGAGCCGTGTTCCAACAATGTGGCGGAGTACAATGCTCTTTTGATTGGGATGCAACTTGCCGATGAGATTGGCGTTAAAAATCTCGAGGCATATGGTGACTCCAAACTCATCGTTAGCCAGGTTCGCGGGGAGTACGAAGTCAGACATGAAGACCTAGTATCCTATTACAACGCAACTGTCCACATGGCTGGGAAGTTTACAAATTCTACATCGACCATGTACCACGCAAGCAAAATGCGCATGCAGATGCACTGGCATCCCTCGCGGCTCTTTAGCTCTTCCAGCTGGAGCAATGGAGAAAGTATTCGTCTACAGCCACGACCTGTATTGCCCGAGAACCGCCCTCGAAGACTATTAGGGGTCAAAGGGAGAGTGTCAAGGCAAAGAAGCCCTGGAATTGTCAACCAGGCCAGAGCTTAAAGACTGGCGATTCCCCTATATCGACTATGTCTTGTACGGCATCCTGCCTGAGGACGCCAAGGAAGCGGCTGCCATTCGAAGGAAAGCCCCCAAATTTTACTACAATGCGATTACGCGGACATTGTATCGTCGATCGCATGACGGGATCTTGCTCCGGTGCCTCTCACCAAAGGAGGCTCAAGAGGTATTGAAAGAAGCCCACGAGGGCATGTGTGGAGCTCACCAACCCGGCCCAAAATTGGCACATCGACTCCAAAGGTTGGGTTACTATTGGTCCAAGATGATTGCCGACGCCGTCACTTATGCTAAAAAATGTCACGCTTGCCAAGTGCATGGCGATTTCATCCATCAAGCACCAGAGTACCTCCATTCTACGACCTCTACCTGGCCATTTGAAATGTGGGGGATGGATGTAGTTGGCCCTATCAGCCCACCATCATCAAAAGGACATCGGTTCATTTTGGCATAACCGATTACTTCTCTAAATGGGCCAAGGCCATCCCTTTGAAGGAGGTAAAATCGTCTAACGTGATCAAGTTCGTAAAGCATCACGTTATTTACCGTTTTGGTGTACCTCGGCGAATTGTCCATGACAATGGACCCCAGTTCATCAGCCAGGCTTTCCAGAGATTCTGCGCTAAGTTCAGAATCCAGAGTGTGTCCTCAACGGCATACTATCCTGCCGCTAATGGCCTCGCAGAAGCTTTCAATAAGACCATTGGCAAGCTTCTCAAGAAATTGTCTCGAAAAGTCAACGTGACTGGGACGACAAGCTGGGTGAATGCTTATGGCTTACCGCACAACTGTGCGAACCCCGACTAAAGCCATGCCGTTTTCTTTGGTATATGGGTGTGAAGTCGTGCTTCCACTCGAAATCCAAATTCCATCTCTACGCGTCGCCCTGACAGCAGAGATGACAACAGAGAAGAAGCATCGACAGTGACTCCAAGAATTGGAAGCCTTAGACGATAAGCGTCTGCAGGCCCAACAGCAAATCGAGTTCTACCAGGCTCGAATTACCAGAGCCTTTAACAAGAAAGTTAAAATGCGAACTTTCAAGAAAGGCGATCTTGTCTTAGCCGTCAAAGACCCATGGTAATGACGCACAAGACAAAAGGAAAATTCCAACCCAAATGGGAAGGGTCATTTGTAGTAGAGTCAGTCTACTCAAATGGATCATATCGTCTCATAACTTCAAATGACGATACACTCATGATGCCGATTAATGGCAGATTCTTGAAGAAGTACTATTCTTAATAGTACTCCTCCCCCGATCAAGTTAAAAGTACACCTCTGATCAAAATAAGAAGAGCTTCTTCATTAACATCCGCCGCCTCCGATGGCTAAGGATAGAGGAAAACGTTGGCTTTTAAGCCCAACATAAATCTTCGATAACTCATCATGCTGAGGGGAATAGCATGGCTAGCCCAACTCAAACGGTAGTTGGTAAAGGCACCTCAAATCCGTTGATAGCTGAGGGTTTGCTAAAAATCCTAAGTGGACTCAACTCCACTCTCCCCTCCAAAATCCCTTACCAATTCTCATCCACAGAATGGTAGGTCTACAAAATACAGTTGTTGCCAAGTTAACACTATACCTCTGGCACTTCAAACTCCACTTGTCCATTCTCATCAATAGGATGACAGGTCCTCAAATTGCTCATATCGCAAATCAATTTCTGTCAAGTTAATATCACACCTCTGACAAATTACTGTTAAGTTAACATTACACTTCTAAACAGTACATCGAGTTTCTGCCAAGTTTAATACCACATCTCTGACAGTCACTTTCCTCCAGACTTCCATGTCGAAGCCGAAATGGATGATGCTAAGTTCAACATCATACCTCTAGCATCCAATTCATTGTTAAGTTCAACAATACACCTATGACAATGAATTTCCCTCGAACTTCCGTATCGGAGTCGAGATGACCAATGCCAAGTTCAACATCACACCTCTAGCATTGCCCTCACTGTCAAGTTAAACATCACACCTATGTCAGTGACACTTCTGTTTTCCCAAATGAAACTGAAGTATTTCTGAGTCAGGTTAATATCACACCTCTGACTCACATCCTTGTCAGGTTAACATCATATTTCTGACAGGACTACATTCAACCCGTTAAGTTAATATCACACCTCTAACGGTAAAACCTTCTTAGATTCCCCGCGGATCTAGATTCACTTGCTATTCTCCTCAATAGAATAACAAGTCTACCTAAACACATTGTTAGGTTAATACTACACCATTAACAGTGTTTTCCTTCAAATCCCCAGCTGAGCTTAATCAAGTGAATCCTAAACCTTGATAAAGGCCCATTTTCCCTGGGGGTACGAGTCTCACTTGTCATTCTCCTTTATAGATTGACAGTCCACAAAATTGTCTTATCTCTTGTCAAGTTAATATTACACCTCTGACAGCATTGGGGAGTTCCAAAAATAGGATTTCTCTCTAAAAAGTTTGACTGTTTGAAATTATCATCTTAGTTTTGACAAGTTAAAGTCCTTTGCTTCTATGCGTCTGACTAAAAGAAAAAGTTCAAGACAATAGAAGGAGAAAAGAAAAGTGTCACTTTTATTTATATCCAGACACATGAAAGTGATACAAAAACGCTCTCTTATACAATAAGATTGAGTGTTACAGTTAAGGAGTACAAAGAAGTATCTCTCTCTCTCTCAGAGGTTGCACTCGCTCCTCAGCTGCATGTTATTCCAAGTACAGGATGCTTGGAAGGGCGCCAAAGTAGGATCGGACATTGTGGCAACGATCAGAAGCTGGTTGCACCACGATGCATGATGTAAACATCGAAGAAGTCTCTGGTTGATCGAGAACAATGGTGGTTCTTGAGGTCCGATGGCAGCAGAATCTTCTGATCTCACCTGACCATCCGAAGCCGGGTTATGATCCGTCGAACATCTCCATCCGAAGTGGGGGTGTGATCCTTCGTTGATGAACATCTCTTCCGCCAGAAGATCATCCAATGAGCATGGAGTTTCCTCGATGTCACTTCTGGGGTAAGAGAGGAGGTTTTAAAACCTCACAGGGGATGCTACCCACCACTGTATCCACTGCAACCCCCGCCGCCATACCCACTGTGACCGTGACCAGCCCACAAGCATGACTGGTGCATCGCGTCCAATGAGATCTTGGCGAGGGTTAAGTCCCCGTCAGGGACCATGATTTCTTCTCTTGTGGACGACAGAGACTATGATTTCTTCCCTTGTGGACGAACATCGAACAAGTTCGCCGGTCGATATATTCTCCCACGGGCCCAGTGAACGTGAAAAAGGATGATCAAGCCTACCTACAAGAAGCAAACAAGGGAATTAGACAATTCAGAGCTTAGTATACTTCGACAGAAGAAAACTAAGTCACAAACGTGGTTATTGCTGAAGACTGCCGACGCGGGAATGACCCGCACGCTGGGCCAGATTCCTACAAACAGACGCGAGCAAGACTGTGATACGCACAGAATTCAAACGCGACCTAATTCCACATCCGCGTCTAAGATACAAGGCGCGCAGAGAATCAGACGCCAAAAATTGCCATCTCTCTGTTGGAGGAACAGGAGTTGCAAAAGTTCAGGCCTGAAACCCTCGACCCGAATTGAAATTCTTCCAAGTCAGTGGCCTCAAGACGCGAGCTCTGTGTGCAAAGCCCGCGGCCAGGTACCAACGACTTCAATACTTGCGTTCAAAAAAGTTTAAGTCGATGGCACAAGAGGAATGCACCAACCACGACTTCGTAAGAAAGTCCAGATGATATCTCTCTAAGAGATATACTAAAATTCAAACTTGGTTGGATCTAAAATGTCATGGTAAGTGGGCATGGCATACCCGCAGAGGCCTCTGTTAAGAGTTGAACTCTCTGCATTGAGGCGCGGACGTAAAAGGTGCTCAGGGAGACGCTTCCTATCATTGAAATCACTTGACAGTGGTAATCTACTGAAGAGACCAAACAGAAGCATGGAAGCTCTGGGTCATCCTCGTCCATGGAGGCAAACCCTGATAGGGTCCTTGAAGGGAGAAGACAGAGTCTCTCAGCGCACTTGCTCTTCAAAAATAACTGGCGTTCAGTCCTTACTTCTGCAAATCAGTTCAACAGTACACTGGCACAAGCAGACGACTGTCCACTCCTGCCTTAAAGTGCACCCACGACGGACTTAAAGCAATCGGGGAGGTTTAGACTGTGTATCTAAACACTTAACTCTATCACTCTGATGGATTCAAAGAGTTCTACAGTACACTCACGAAGACCATACTCCAGATAAGATCAACCCCGGAGCATTGACAGTCCAGTCATAAGGGTGAGCTCAGCTAGAGTCTAAAGTATTTCGAAATCCGTCCCACTTAACTGCGGAATATCGAAAACTTTGGAGGGGGTTCTGTAGGCTGTCTAAAAATCATTAAAAGACAAGCCATTAAAAAGGCAGAGTTTCAGGTTCTAGACGCAGGACTAATGATGGCCATCCGCTTCTCAGCATCAAGGCGCGTGGGCTCAACACCCGCGTCTCAGCATCAAGGCGCGTGGGCTCAACACCCGCGTCTCAGCATCAAGGTGCGTGGGCTCAACACCCGCGTCTCAGCATCAAGGCGCGTAGGCTCAACACCCGCGTCTCAGCATCAAGGCGCGTGGGCTCAACATCCGCGTCTCAGCATCAAGGCGCGTGGGCTCAACACCCGCGTCTCAAGGCCCACGTCTTGGTTATAACCGCCCTAGTTATGGGGCCAGTCACCGCCCACATAGCGGGAAAGTTAGCCCCTCATTGTGGAGCACTTTTAGGGGCACGTTCACCCCTGAGACCTCTATAAATAGCCCGCTGCTATAGGAATGAGAGGGAGACGACGCAAGAAATATAAGATAGACAACAGACTACACACAGGCAGACAGAGAGAGAAGCAAGAGAGAGCTCAACTTTTCAGCAAGCTTGCTGCGTACAAGTTGCTCTTTGCCTACCTTCTCTTTGAGAGTTTTGGTAGACAGAGCTGTGCTACTCCTTCTACCAGCCGAAGAGAAGATCCCCGAAGGTCTAGACGGTCACCCGGTCAACGGAGAACAAGATTCACTCTCCATCGCCACTTGAAGAACCCAGCCTTAAACAAAGGGAGGATTCAAGACTCAACATCCTCCCTCCCTTGTAACCGGAATACTAGTCCGTTGTAATTTTTCAATTTGATTCAAGAAAATCTTACTTCGAGCTCGTACCTTCTCCGTGTGCGTACAGTATCCATCTAGAGGAAGGGGTTAGACCGAAGAGGGATCCATAGCGTAGGCTAAACCCACTCATGCAGGAGGCTGTACACGCTGAAATAGTGAAACTGTTAGATAATGGGATCATTTATCCCATTTCCGATAGCGAATGGGTTAGCCCATTGCATGTGGTCCCTGAGAAGTCTAGCTTTACTGTGGTAGAGAATGACAAGCATGAGTTAGTGCAAACACGATTGCCTACCAAGGTTAGAGTATGCATAGACTACCGCAAGTTGAATGCCGCCACTAGGAAAGATTATTTTCCCCTCCCATTTATCGACCAAATGCTGGAAAGATTAGCCGGTCATGAGTATTACTATTTCTTGGACGGTTATTCAGGGTATAACCAAATCCCTATAGCCCCAGAGGACCAAGAAAAGACAACGTTCACGTGCCCATTTGGGACATTTGCCTACCGTCGAATGCCTTTTGGCCTATATAATGCCCCCGCCACATTCCAACGTTGTATGTTAAGCCTATTTTCTGATATGGTCGAGCGCTTCTTAGAGATCTTCATGGACGACTTCTCCGTCTATGGAAATTCATTTGACCATTGTCTCCATCACTTGGAGCTAGTACTGAGTAGATCACCGAAAAGAACTTGACCCTCAATTGGGAAAAGTGCCACTTCATGGTGCAGCATGGGATTGTCCTAGGTCATGAGATATCTAGGGAAGGGATAAAAGTGGACAAGGCTAAGGTGGATATCATAGCCAAACTTCCAATTCCACGATGTGTGAAGGACATTCGGTCTTTCTTAGGACACGCTGGGTTTTATCGTAGGTTCATTAAGGATTTTAGCAAAACTGCTAGACCCCTTACAAACCTTCTAGCTAAAGACGTGCCCTTCATATTTGACGATAGGTGCAATAGTGCATGGGAAAAGTTGAAAGTGGAACTTATTTCTGCACCTATCATCTCACCTCCGGACTGGTCCAAGCCTTTTGAGATCATGTACGATGCCTCAGATTTTGCGATAGGTGCTGTCTTAGGACAGCGTAAGGATAGTAAGCAGCACGTGATCTATTATTCGAGTAGGACGCTCAAAGACGCCTAAATGAACTATACTACAACCGAGAAGGAATTCTTGGCAGTAGTGTTCGCTTTGGAGAAATTCCGCCCATACCTACTTGGGACCAAGACCACGATTTTCACCGACCATTTTGCACATCGATACCTTATGCTAAAAAAAGATGTGAAATTCGACTCATTCGTTGGATCCTTCTCCTTCAAGAATTCGATCTCGAAATTCGAGATAAAAAAGGTGTCAAAAATGTCGTAGCAGACCATCTCTCTCGTGTGCCAAACGCACCTTCTGACGAACTGCCCATCAATGACAATTTCCCCGATGAACAACTTCTAACCATCTCTAAGGAGCCATGGTTTGCTGACATAGTAAATTACTTAGTCACAAACTAAACACCACCTAATTGGTCAAAACAGGATAGATACCGATTCTTGTCTCAAGTCCGGTATTACATGTGGGAAGATCCTTATCTTTTCAAATATTGTAGCGACCAAATCATTAGGAGATGTGTCCCCGACGAGGAAACTAGAAGTGTTCTAGCTTTCTGACATGAGTTCACTTGCGGTGGACACTTTGGTCCCCGCAAAACTGCCGAAAAGATCCTGCAAAGTGGCTTTTATTGGCCAACCGTGTTTAGAGACGCATTTGAGTATTGCAAAACTTGCGCAAGATGTCAAATGATAGGAAGAATTTCCAAACGAAATATGATGCCCCTAAATCCTATTCTAGAAGTAGAACTTTTCGATGTCTGGGGCATCGATTTTATGGGACCCTTCCCTAATTCGTTTGGGCACCAATACATCTTGTTGGCCATAGACTACGTGTCAAAATGGGTTGAAGCTGTCCCTTGCAAGACAAATGACAACAAAGTTGTTGTCAAATTCTTGAAAGATAATATCATCTCACGCTTTGGAATCCCTCGAGCCATCATTAGTGACAATGGCACACATTTTTGCAATAGAACTTTTGAAGCTCTTATGCGAAAATATGCCATAACTCACAAATTGTCTACGCCCTACCATCCTCAAACTAGCGGACAGGTAGAAGTTTCTAATAGGCAAGTCAAGCTCATCTTGGAGAAAACTGTGAATCAGAATAGGAAGGACTGGTCCACCAAACTGGTGGATGCCCTATGGGCATATAGGACTGCCTTTAAGATGATTCTAGGAATGTCTCCCTACAGACTAGTCTTTGGAAAGGCTTGCCACCTTCCTGTTGAGCTAGAGCACCGGGCCCTATAGGCAATTAAGCAGCTAAATTTCGATCTAGATAAGGCAGGTGAGCTTAGGAAATTGCAAATTTCTGAACTAGAGGAATTAAGGAATGAAGCATACGACAATGCGAAGATTGCGAAGGATAGAGTTAAGGTTTTTCATGACAAGTTCATCACGAGAAAAACGTTTGCCCAAGGATAAAAAATTTTACTCTATAACTCTAGACTTCATCTCTTTCCTGGCAAGTTGAAGTCAAGATGGACAGGGCCTTTCATTGTTAAAACTGTGTTTCCACACGGAGCCATAGAGATTTACGACCCAAAAATGGCAATGCATTCAAGGTAAATGGTCAACGTCTTAAAATCTTTTTGGAGTCAGTACCGGAAGTAAATGCAGCCATGGGTCTTTTTGACCTACTGTATCGGTAACTATATCTTTCTGCCAGTTCATGCATCCATGCATTTCATTCATACATTAGGGACAATGCATGAAACAAGTGTGGGGGAAGGGTATGTAATATATGTTGCAAAAAAAAAATAAAAATAAAAATAAAAAAAAAAAATAAAAATAAAAAAATAAAAAAATAAATATTTTATAAAAAGGACAGTATTTTGACTTATTTTTTGCAAGAAACCTAAGTTAGTTTTAAGGATTAGGAAAATCATGATTAGGATTTCTAAAGACTTGGTCAAAATAAATAAATTGTTTAATTTTTAGGTATAGGAGGAGAAATTGAATAAATAATTAGTCTTGATTTTTACCTTAATGAAATGTGCATTCCTAGTGCACATATCTAGGATTCTAAGACAAAGACTCTTGTGCCCTATATATATAAAAAAAATTTCACTGATTAAGCTGGATACATGTGCCTCAAGAAGCATAAGTATTCATGCCTAAAGGTGATTGTTTATAAATAAAGTCCTTAGTTTTGTGGCCTAGTTCATTCGAATTTGTGTCCGCGGGGTATTTTCTCACCTGGTACCCTAAAGCCGACCGGTTTGGGAGCCACCGACTTTAAGTTCGCTACATGGGTAGATTAGAAAGCCTAAGAAAATTAAGAAATATTATACATGTATTAACATATCTATTAGTCAAATAGTTAGGTATGAAGGCCTCAAGAAGCCTTGATACTTACACGAAAGAAAAGTAGATGAGTTATACATGCCCCAAAAAAAAAATATTAACACAACTATTAGTCAATTAGTTAGGTATGAGGGCCTTAAGAAGCCTTGATACTTATACGAAAGAAAATTAGATGAAGTTATAAAAATAATAAAGAGGCATGAGAGTCCAAGTTAAGGAATTCCTAGCAAAGTTACAAGGATGCATATGATTTTTGGTAACAAAAAGACTATACAAACATTCAATTTTGATCCTTACCTAAAATGAATAACAATTCACTTTATTAAGATTAAGTTTAAGAATGAATAAAAATGATAATCCTAAAACTTATAGACTACTTAGTCTCTTCAAATATATTTCAAATATTTTCCTTTTTATGGATTTTGTGGGTGTAATCCGCTGAAAACCCTCACGAGACAACACTCGTCCTCTAGGGTAACCTAGGGGTTTAATGGCTTGTTGCACATGCTAAGTGCAACCGTGATTCCTACGAAAGTGAGTTAGCTAGGTTAGATTTTCTTTTTCTTTGATTTTTTCTCGAGGATGAGCAAAAAGATAAGTGTGGGGGTGTGGTTGGTAGTGAAAAATGCATAATTGTCATCATATTTACTATCACATTTTCACATTTATTCATATAATAATGCACATTTATTAATATTTTGTTATTTAATGTGTGCAAGCCTTGAGTTTTGAATTATATAAAGAATTAAAGCTTAATGAAGCCCAAAAGCCCATATCCAAGCCCAAGTCCAAGCCTAGGTGTAAAAGTGCAATTACAAGAAGTCAAAGTGCAAATACAAGATGTAAATATTGCAAATACTACAAAGAGGGAAAGGATAGAATTCTATCCAATCCTAAATGCTTGGTGGATGAGGATAAATACATGTGCAAGGATGAGATTCGTTTTTGAAGGGATTTGAATTTAGGGTAACTTGATTTCTAAGTTATCTCGAAAATCCAAAATAGAGAGCCAGGATCCAGCTTCCAGAAGCATATGCCCAGATGGACGGACCAGAGGAGGCCACGCGCGAAAGCGCGCGGCCAGAGATCATACTATGGCCGCGAAAACGCGGCCCAAGCCGCGTTTCCACGGCAATCCTGCCTTATCCATCTACCAGTTTTCGTGGAGGAGTTTATCCAGGACTCTATCGCCTTCTGCACCTATAAATATCCCTGCAGGCGCAGCAGAGAGGGCATCCAGAGAAGATTAGGGTTTTTTCTTTAGCTTTCTCTTAAAATTCTGCACGTTGTAATTTCGTTTTTAAGGCTTTGTGGAGAAAGAGCTTGTATTTGGAGACGTACTTTCGAATAAAGGTTACTTTCTATTGCATATTTAATTCTTGTCAATTTTTATTTCTTTTCTCTGTGTTTATTTGCTTCGGTTTTCATCTGCGATCTCTTGTTTTCTTTCTTCTTCTTTTCGTCTAATTAAAAAAATAAAAAAATAATTATAAAAAAAATGATGTCTAACTAATTCTTTGTGTGGTTTGCTGATTACTTAAGCAACCCTAGGGCAAGTTAGGATTTGAATCGATTGATGACCATTCTTTAGAAACCCTAGGTTTAATGATTATTGTTCTTGAAGATTAAACTGATAATTAGATTTCTTAATCTAGGTTGCACATTTAAAAGACTTCTCATGACTTCATACTTAAGAACTAGGACAGCCTAAATTTAAGATTAATCTTTTCTTAAGCTGTACTTAGATGTTAGGATGGAATATTGTTTAGTTTTTAATAATGTAACTTAGTTAGAATCTTGTATCGTCTTTTCTTACTTGAATCATTCTTAATAACCTATGATGAATCACATATATCTCAAGATGAAATTCAACATCCAAGACTTGCATGATGGGTTGTGGTAGTCGATCAGTAAAACCATACTTCTTTATTCCTATACACTTCAAATCTAATCCTTTCTCTGTTTTATTCAAAGCATACAGAGGAATCGGCCGAAAAGCTTGCATCGCATCCTTCCCTGAGGATCACGACCCGCTTTGGCCCTTGCTACAGCGGATAGCATTGAGACTAAGAACTCTACAACTCATTCTTATTATTTACAAATTCTTAATTCTCAATCACCACCAAAAACTTATATTTTGAAAAGTGTATTTTTGTGTGTGTAACTTCTTGAGCACATATATCATATCCTTACTCTTTACATACTAGAACTCTTACAAGGGTCTAGGAGACTATAAGGTCTTCAATCGGGCTTTTCCATTTGCATCGTTAATTTTGCATGAATGCTTGATCCCGTTTTTGAGTCATCTTGAGTCAACACTACCTTCCTTTAGGGAAGAAACATCTTAAATCCTAAGAACCCTGAAATAATCTTAAACACTTAAATTTGATTAGCATAAATAACTATATATGTTTTGTGATCATCAAAACTCTAAAACCGGGTGATTGTAACCTTGGGCCAACAATCCCCCCTTTTTGATGATAGCAAAACATATGAGTTATTTAGAAAACAAATATGGAAGGAGCTAGAAAAAGCTCCCCCTCAAATCATGCTATCTATCAAGAATGTTATAACAAACATGAATTGAAAAGTATGCATGAAAAAGAAATACATGAAAAAGAAACAATAACTCAAAAGTATTTCTCCCTCTTTTTGTCATGCATCAAAAAAGGTCAAGTCAATAAAACATGTTTGAAGAGTATTGGCAAAATTTTCATGAATCCATAATACAAACATTTAATTCACCATAAATAAATGAAAATCTATTATAATTAAGAGGTTTAGTAAAAATATCGGCAAGTTGAAAATCGGTGGAAACATAATCAATTTCAATATCACCTTTCTCATAATGATCTCTAAGAAAATGATATCGAATGTCAATGTGCTTTGTCTTACTATGTTGATTTGCATTTTTAGTCATATTGAATAGCACTATTATTATCACAAAATATTTTAATATGGTCATAATGCAAATCATAATCAAGGAGAGTATGTTTCATCCAAAGAACTTGTGTACAACAAGCCCCGGCCGCAACATACTCCGCCTCGGCAGTTGAGAGGGCTACAGAATTTTGCTTCTTGGAAGACCATGAAATAAGGCAATTTCATAAAAACTGACAGGTTCCACTAGTACGCTTCCTATCCACTCTACAATCCGCATAGTCGGCATCCAAAAAACTCGTCATGAAAAATTGTCCAGTCTTTAGATACCACAAACATCATTCCAATGGTGCCCTTAAGATATCTAATAATGCGTTTTACCGCAATCAAATGGGACTCTTTAGGACACGATTGAAATCTAGCACATAAACAAACACTAAACATAATATTCGGCCTACTAGCCGTTAAATATAATAAACTACCAATCATGCTACGATAGAGTTTAATGTCTACATTTATACCTTGTTCATCCTTATCAAGTTTTGTTGTGGTAGCCATGGGAGTTTGGCTTGTCTTAGCTCCTTCAAGCCTAAATTTTTTGATGAGTTCCTTTGTGTATTTGGCTTGATTTATAAAAATTTCATCACTCCTTTGCTTGATTTGGAGTCCAAGGAAGTAGTTAAGTTCGCCCATCATAGGCATCTCAAATTCTCCTTCATGCATGATTGAAAATCTTTGCAAAGTTTTTCATTAGTAGATCTAAATATAATATCATCAACATATATTTGAACAATAAGAATATCATTTTTAACATGTTTAGTAAATAAAGTGGTATCTATTGTACCCTTTAGCAAAACCATTAGAAATAAGAAATGATGAAAGTCTTTGAATACCAAGCTCTAGGAGCTTGTTTTAAATCATATAAAGCTTTGTCTAGTTTGAAAACAAAATCTGTATGTGTAGGATCAACAAACCCGGGGAGTTGTTCAACATACACCTCCTCTTCAATAAACCCATTTAAAAATGCACTTTTGACATCCATTTGAAAAAGTTTGAAATCTTTATAGGAAGAAAAAGCAAGTGTTATCTGTATGGCTTCAAGCCGTGCTACAGGTGCAAAGATTTTCTCAAAATTGATACCTTCGATTTAGGTGTAACTTTGGGCCACTAATCTAACTTTATTCCTAACAACATTGCCCAACTCATCCAACTTGTTCCTAAAAATCATTTAGTACTAATTGTTGGTCTATCATGTGGTCTAGGGATAAGATGCTAAACTTGGTTGCGCTCAAATTGATTGAGCTCCTCTTGCATGGCAATCAACCAATATGAGTCGCCCTTGGTTTCGAGGATGTTCTTTGGTTCAAAATGAGAAATAAAAGCATAATGGCCATAAAGATCATGGAGTTTAAAATGAGTAGTTACCCCTTTTGATACATCACCTATAATTAGATCCTTGGGATGATGTGGAGTGAATCTCCAATCCTTTGAAAGTGGTTGTGGTGGCTCCACTTCAACTTCTTGAACTTCAGTTTGCACATTAATCTTTAGCTCATCTTCTATTATAGGTGAATCCTTCAAGGTTATCCTCTCCATGTCTTCACTTAAGGAATCTATTTCTACAATATTCTCAACAAAAGCATTAGATTCCTCAAACTTTACATGTATAGATTCTTCAACAGTCATTGTAGATTTATTGAAGACTCCATAGGCTTTACTGGTGTTAGAGTAACCAACAAAAATAGCTTCATAAGATTTTGCATCAAACTTACCTAAATTATCTTTAGTATTTAAAACAAAACATTTACAACCAAAAGCTTTGAAATAAGAAACATTTGGTTTTCTTGAATAGTAGATTTCAAAAGAAGTTTTAGAAGTATTTTTACAAAAGAAAACCCTCTTTGATATGTAACAAGATGTGTTTACAGCCTCGACCCATAGGTATTGAGGGAGACTGTATTCATTTATCATAGTCCTAGCCATTTCTTGAAGTATTCAATTTTTTCTCTCAACTACTCTATTTTGTTATGGAGTTCTAGGACAAGATAATTCATGTTTAATTCTATTTTCTATATAGTAAGTGATAAAGGATTGGCTATTGAATTTACCACCTCTATCACTCCTTATTCCTAAAATTGAAGAATCTTTTTCCTTTTCAACTCTTTTTCTAAATGTTTGAAAATGTGAAAAGGCTTGATTTTTGTGTTCTAAAAAGAAAACCCAAGTAAAACGAGAAAAATCATCAACTAATACAAAAGCAAAACGATTCCCACTTAGGATTTTGATTTTAGTAGGACCAAACAAGTCCATATGAATTAACTCCAACGGTCGTGATGTCATGATATCCTTGATGGATTTGAAAGAGAACTTGATTTGTTTCCCAAGTTGGCACACACTATAAATGCGGTCCTTTACAAATTTCAAGTAAGGAATACCTTTCACCGTTTCCTTGTTGTTTATTCTAGATAGATGGTCAAGAGAAATATGGCCTAGTCTCCTATGTCACAACGAAGAGTCATCATTGAAGGCATTCAAACAAGTGGCATTACATTGCATATTAGACATATCAATCATGTATACATTATTTTCACGAAATTCAGAAAGTATACACGCATTAGTTTGTCTATCAAAAATATTACAAGCTAAGTCATCAAAAATCACATTAAAACCTTTATCAAAAAGTTGACTAACACTCAAGAGATTATACTTGTGGCCATCAACTAAAGCAACATTTTCAATCATAGGAGATGAACCAAGTTTAATGTTACGTATGTTACGTATACCAACAATCTTTCCTTTGGAGTCATCTCTGAAGGTGATGGTTCCACCTTCATGGTATCTTGACATGGTTGCAAAGTTGTTGATATCCCATGTCATGTGCCTTGAGCAACCAGTATCAAGATACCACCGCTCCCTACGTCTTTGAGATTTGGAGTGTACCTACATCATGTAACATAATTGTTGATTTTGGTACCCAAATTTTCTTAGGTCCTTTAATGTTAGCATTACGAACCCAAACATGATTATTTGAGGCAATTATTCTATCAAAATAAAATTTAGCTAAGTGACCCTTTTGGCCACAATAAGTGCATGCATAAATTTTGCCATACATGAATGCATGATGAGTGTGTGGAGCATGAATGTTTGGTTTGTGCACATGTTTGGCATGATGAGTGTGCAAATGTTGTGACTTGTGAGCATGGGTGTGTGTAGCATGAGTTTGTTTCTTTGGGATATGTTTCTTAGGAAACATAGCCTCCAATCTAGATTTATCAAATTGACATTTCTTTAAAACTTCTCCCAAAGAGTTAATTTTATTCTTTAGCATGGAAATCTCATCTTTATCTATCAAAGGAAATGTAGCTTTACAAGAAATCTTATAAGCATCAAAATCTTTTTGAGTGAAAGTGAGAGTTGAAAATAATTCATCCTTTTCTTTTGTGAGCAAGAAAATTTTGTGATTAAGAGTTTCATTTTTTTCATTTTTAAATATTTCTTTTTAAGAAAATCATAATTATGAGATAATTCTTCAAAAGCTTCTCCTAATTCATCTATGGATAATTCACAATCTTCGATAGATGATTCAGGGATTACCTTATTCGTGTTTTCATTAGCCATGAAACACATGTGAGCCATGTCAACTTCTTCTTCTGATTCACTCTCCGAATCCCAAGTAGCCTTTAAAGCCTTCTTCTTGTATGGCTTCTTGGAGGTGGAGGGTTTGCTTTTATTTTTTGGACACTCCGTAATGATGTGCCCCGGCTTCCGACAATTGAAGCAAATGATCTTCTTTTCTTCCTTTCCTTGCCATCTTCTTCTATTTTAAAATTTTGCTTTGTTGTACATTCTCTGAACATTCTTCACAAGAAGAGAGAGATCTTCGTCATCCTCTTCTTCATCATCTTCGTCGGAGTAGATGGAAGAGCTTTTGAAAGCGATTACTTTCTTCTTTAGAGGAGCCATTTCTTCTCTAGCTTTTCTCTCCATCTCATAGGTCTTGAGGTTCCTAATGAGACCAATGAGCTCCATTTCCTCCTTGTCATTGAGCTTCTTCAAGATTGTAACTTTGACTTTCCAAGATGGAGGGAGTGCACGAATGATCTTCCTCACCTTTTGATCGTTGTAATGTCGTCACCTAAAGAAGCAAGCCCGTTAGTTATTTTTGTAAATTTAGTAACCATATCATCAATAAATTTATTTTCTTGCATCGTAAAGTTTTCATATTGGGAACGTAAGAGGTCAACTTTAGCCCTCTTAACTTGTGATGTTCCCTCATGAGTGACTAAAAGGTGAGTCCAAATCTCATATGCAGATTTGCAATGTATGACTCTAGCAATGTCATCATCATTAAGAGCTTGAAGTAAAGCATAGTGTGTCCTAGTATTTGCGTCAAACTCTTTCGTGGTAATATCAGACCAAGTGTCCTCATCACCAAGGGGTGCGTTAAAAGGTTTAGTCACCGCCTTTGCAACCCGACTTCCTAAGGATTGCAAAAACACGGTCATCTTAACTTTCTATATGGGAAAGTTAAGGCCATCAAACTTGAGTGGGGTCTTAATACCTTCGGCCATCTTTACTAAAGTGTATGAGAATGAAATATGAAAATGATGATTAGCAATTAAGGATCTCTCTAAGGATGTTAAGCCAAGAACCTAGAGACCAGGGCTCTGATACCAATTGAAAAACACCTAGAGGGGGGTGAATAGGTGTTATGCTAATCAAATGCACTTTTAAACACAAGTTAAGATATATGATGCAAGGGCTGACTCAAAACAAGAAATTGAAGCCGAATTTCCCGTGAAGGGCTCTAGAACTTCTCCTCTTTGATTCCTCTAGATTATGAGTTGAGGTGCTTAATTGTTTCCTTGTTGATATGAGTAAAGACCGAAAATACAAGAAGATGAATTGAGTGCAATAATGAAAACAAGGCAACTAGTAGCACAAGTACAAGAATGTAAAACAATAAAGAGCAAAAGGAAATCAATCGCAAATACAAGAGAATATGTTTCGAGGTTCGAGCCACTGCTCTACATCCCCGCCTTCACCACTATGAAGGATTTTCACTAAATCCACAAAGAGAACTTCCACACAGGAACCGTACACCCAAGGGATTACAATTGGTCTATACAAGACCGGAGTACCCAACTCCAACAATACTATCCTCACACAAGAGGATCCACAACTCAAAGGAATACAAGTCTCTTGGTGATCTAGAAAGACCACAAACACTCTCTTACAACTTCTTATAGAGTAGAGTATGATTTTTGGATCAAGAAGTTCAGTAGGAAGAGTTTAGAAGACTTGAAAACCAACTGAAAAATTTTGTAATAGAAAGAACTTTGAAAATGAAAAGTAATGAAACACTTCTTCTCTTGAAAATACTTGAAACTTGGATATTTTTCTTGTAAAAAATACAAAGACCCATGACCCCTATTTATAAGCAAAGGATAAATGCCATTCATAAGTGCTACCAGGTCATTAGGGGTGAGTTTAGCCACTTGGAAACACAAAATAGCTGTTGGAACCCATAAAAAAATAAAACAGATTCAAAATAGAGCCGTTGGGGTCAGTCTGGACAGCTGTTGGTCGACCGACTGGTCGACCGGTAGGCCACTTGGCAAAGTAGTCGTTGGCTCCGGTCGACCGCCCGGTTGACCGCCAGACAAAAATAAAAAGGGAGTTTTGAACTGCCGGTCGACTGGCACAAACTGAGAGTAAGTGGCTTTAGTCGGTCGACCGGTCGGTCGACCACAGGGGTTGACGGTCGACCACCCCGGTCGACTGACAGACGTGCACAGCGTGTACGTCCACGGCCAAAAGAGCCCGGTCGACCAAGTTGGCCTGAAACAGGACTGAAATAGGATATAAACAGATTTTTGAATATGAAAATATTTTTAAAATATTTTTCATTAGTTTGAGAGCTAAGTAGCATAGTATAGGAGATAAAATACATGTTCTAAACTTGATATAAAAATTTGAAAAATTATGAAACATGTATATCATCCAAACATGCAACAAAACCAATACCATCAAGAACTTGTATTTTGAAAAGTATATTTTTGTGTGTGTAACTTCTTGAGCACATATATCATATCCTTACTCTTTAACATACTAGAACTCTTACAAGGGTCTAGGAGACTACAAGGTCTTCAATCGGGCTTTTTCATTTGCATCATTGATTTTACTTGAATGCTTGTTCCCGTTTTTGAGTCATCTTGAGTCAATACACCTTCCTTTAGGAAAGAAACATCTTAAATCCTAAGAACCCTGAAATAATCTTAAACACTTAAATTTGATTAGTACAGATAACTATATATGTTTTGTGATCATTAAAACTCTAAAACCGGGTGATTGTAACCTTGGGCCAACAAGTTCTAGTAGAATTATATCTTCATATTGATAACAACATACAGCTACATAGTTTTTCTCTACAAGTACTGCTTTAGTATAGTCATAAAACCTCTTTGCAATGGACAAGAGGTCTGGGGTTCAAATCCCACTTACGCCGAGTTATGACCTATGTTTAAGTGTGTGTGTGTGTGGACTTGGCTCCTTCAGGAAGGAGGAGTCAAATCATTGCCATCCAAATTCGATATTAGAGAAATCAAATGAAAGATCCATTCTGCTAGAGGTGATTTAAATTATTTAAATGGGATCAAAATAAAAAATTAACTAGTTTTAAGTTTGTTTGCTTATTTATCCATTAGACAAAATATGATGGTAGAAACTAACACGTTGTTTAAATCAATGATACTTGGCATATAAATTCTTGATCCAACCATTTGAGAATGGTCTCCACTCTTAAAAACTCTTACTCACAAATTTTGTTAAATTACTGTAGGCTGTCTAAAAATTATTAAAGATAAGTCATCAGACGCGAACCTCCTAACGCAAAGGTCGCGTTTCAATTAAAACGCAGACTTCACGTCCAAGAAGAAACGCAGATTTCAGACGCGAATATGAGGAACCCCGCGTCTCACTTTAAACACGAGTCTGAGTAACTCTGCGTCCTATTTCAAGCGCAGGTTTGAGTAACTCTGCACTCCTCTTCAAATGCGGGTCTGAGAAATCCCGCGTTCTGACTGAGACACGGGTTTAAGCCCGCGTCTATACAAACGCGAGGTCCACGTTCAACATGAGACCCGCGTTTCTGTTATAACTAATCTCCATTACTGGGCAATTAACTCCCCACGTAATATGAGAATTAATCTCCATTATGGAGGGATTTTCAGGGACAATAATACCCCTATGACTCCCTATAAGTAGCTTGAGGAGCTATGGAGATAGGGGAGGACTCTTTTTGGCAAAAAAGAGAAACTTTTAAAGATTGAGAGCTGAGAATTTTCAAGCTAAAAGCTTCTTGCTTTCCTCTTGCTTGTTCAAAAGTCTAAAGAGAGGAGAAAAAAGAGTAATCAGTGGACTCTAAACATTTAATTTGCTAAAAACTAAGCTCCTTCCTGATTGATCTTTGAGAGCATTCCAAAGAGAAGTTTGTCATTCGACCAGTCATTGGAGAACAAGAATCACTTTTCATTGCAACACGAAGAACCCAGCCTTAAACAAAGGAGAGGACCATTTATTCTCCCCTCTTTTATAATCAGAATCATTCTGTTGTAATTTTTCGTCCACTCAAAAAAAATTTACTTCGTGTTATCCTTTCTGATCAAACAAAAGATGGCAATTCTGTTGGGGACTTCTTTCTCTACCGACAAGAAAACTGTGGTGCAAGCCGATGTCCAGCTTCTTGGCAAGACAATGGACTCCCTAGTCGTTGAATTTGACTAAGAAAAGTTTAAGAAATTCTTTTCCTCAGGATCCGCCAGCCCATGGCACTGCGGCACTCTGCAAAGTCTCTTCTGAGACTCGCTCTCGAATTTTTTCAGAGATTACTCCCAAAGTGGCCTGCATCACTACTCATAGCGCAAGCGGTGCCACTTCTAATGAGATTCTGAAAACCTCTCGTGCAGCTCGCGTCAACATCCCTCAGGGGACTTGCAAGGTTAATGCGCCAGCACACGATCAAAGTGGTGGTGAAGATCAATTCTGCCATCCTTCTCCTCTCCAAACTCTGCAGTTTCAGTTTGCCGAGGGCTCTCAATAATCCTTGCGGCTTAATCAGAATGCTGATCATCAATGAAGGCATCGTGCTCATCGGCAACAGATTAAAAATTCTACAGAGGCAATCTGTTTGGCAGATTTAGAATGCGAGATTCATACTCACATTTCTTTCAAACAATGCATTGACCGTGTTTCTATTTTAGAATTCTAGTCTCGTGTTCTTCAACAACACGAGATCTGCGTTTCTAATTCGAAGTGCGAGACCCACGTTTTGCCTGTCTCAGAATGCAATGCCCGTGTTTCTAATTCAAAACGCGAGACTCACGTTCTGCCTGTCTCAGAACGCGACACCCACATTTCTAATTCTTAATGTGAGGCTCGCATTCTGAGTCAAACTCAAACAATGCTTGAAATCCGCGTTTCAACGCAGCGTGAGATCTGCGTCTCAACAAAGCAAAGCTAGACCCGCGTTTAGAATGACATATCTTCAAGACATAAAAAGCCAAAAAGCAGTTATCCCCAGGGGTTCGTGGCTAGTTCCTCAGACGTCCCCATGACGGACCTAAGGGACTACCTAACAAGGAAAAGGAGTGTTCATCAAATCACTTCTCAATGTCACTGCGAGCGGCTTATCTCAGCAGTACTTACATATTGTCATTGCGATTTTCAGGTAACCAAGGCCTCAATTTTTTGTCAGTTGTTAGCAGCTTCAAACTCAATCAAGAGACGAGAATGCCGGAAGAAGAAATTATTTTCTGACATCGAGTACCCAGAAGTAACTGTAAACATGGTAGGGTCGAGTTCCACACCAAGCAAGTTCAAAGGGAAGCAACTAGCTGTTAGTTCAGAGAAGACAGCTGCTGATCGATCTCCAAGTTTGAAGGATAGTCTTGTTGAACCTGAAGGGGTCTACTGATACACTCGGACCCGTATGGGAACAATTGCCCCAGTTGACTACAGTTTGTTGTCCAGGGGAATTGAGGTGAATGATGAGCACTCCACCATCATTGAATCCCAGTCTTCAAATTCTAGTTCGGAGACAACCACCTATGCTCACTGGCGGGAACTCCTGAGGAAGTGGCCAGGTAATTCAAAGAGCAGGCCCGAGTCTAAATAGAACAACTCGATATGATTCGATCAGAAAGAATATATCGACACCCTTAAACAAATGTTGTCACAACTGCTTAAGGAGAAAAAGAAACCGAAAGATAAAACTCCTTCCAAGAAGCCATGGGAAAACGGAAAGAGGGAGAGAGCTCATCTTCTGCAAACACTGAGAATGAGAAGCATTGTAACTCTGATCCATCCAAATCTGCATCTAAAGAGGAGGATAACTCAGAAAACAGAGGTAGTCTTCCAAGATAAATAAATTGGAGCAACATCTGTAAGCCCTAGGAAACCGAGGTGGTCTTCAAGATGCAGGGATTATCTAGCCCTACCCAGTAGATAGGATGCGGCACCTTACCCTCTCAAGTTCAAGGCATCGACCCTCCATACCTTCAACTATAAAGGGTCGCTGAACCAACACATATACTACTTTAAATCCCAAACTGGGAATGTTGTATCGAACGATGATATTATGGCTTGTTTATTCATTGGAACTCTTAAAGGATCGCCTTTGAATGGTTCAAGAAACTTT
Source organism: Agave tequilana (assembly GCA_038442645.1). NCBI lineage: Eukaryota > Viridiplantae > Streptophyta > Magnoliopsida > Asparagales > Asparagaceae > Agave > Agave tequilana. The sequence continues at coordinate 37,425 of JAVJIF010011066.1, read as the reverse complement.
CTGCCAGCTCCATCAAGACATGGGCCAACCTTGAGAGGTTGTTTCTAGCTCATTCCTTTGAAGATGATACGAAAATTTCAGTGCCAACTCTCCTTCAGCCAAGCAAAAGAAAGAAGAGTCCATTAAAATTTTCATTGAAAGATTTTGGAGCATGGCACTCCGTTGTCCTAGAGGCATAACCCAGTCCACACTGGTTGAGACATGTGGCCACAATTTGCAAACTGCCTCCCTCGCTCAAATGGGAGTGGCAGAATGTCACACTTGAAAGCAGTTGGTGCTACAAGGTGAGCAGGTAGAAGAAATTGTCACCCGGATCAGGGATGAAGAAAAAGACAGCAAACTAAGACCCAGCAAACCAACGCGACGAGCCTCAGAGTCGTCTTCTCAATCCAGGAGGAGGGATACTCTGGTGACGGAAGTTAAGTCACATTCAAAGACCCAGTTGTCAGAGAGGGAATGACTTTCGGCTAAGCACGTGCCAATAAACTGTACTCTTTTAAGGATGAGCATGTGGTCTCTCTGTTCAATTTATTTCAAAAGAGTAACAAACTCAAATTACCGAAAATCATATGTCCTGAAGAGTTGGGGAAGACTGATGATCCTAACTACTACTTATATCATAGGATGCTGGGACACCCTACCAAGAATTGCTAAATCTTCAAAGATGTTCTTCAGGCTCTGATTGATGCGGAGGTACTTAAAGCTCCATCTAGAGCAAAAAATGTTGACTGCTAACATGACAGCTACATCACCTATTCAATCCGGCCGGGATCTCCTGCCAGTACTAACCAAAGTGGTTCCTATCCCAAAAGGAAAACTAAGAGTGGTCAATACTGATCCTCATAACCAGAAGGAGAAAGGTTTTATCCCTGTTCCTACTTCTCAATAAGAGACAATGTGGGTTCATCTTGACATTGTTGAGAGCCAGCAATTGACGGCTGTCATAAATAGGAAGTCTAAAAGCAAGGCTAAAGCATCTTCCAGCAATGTGGTAGGTATTTCTACAAGCGAGACCAAAGAAGATGTCACCTCTCTCACTAGTTCAGGAAAAGAGGAGTCAGCATTTATTGCTGACACTGGCGCATCTCTCACGTCAAAAACTCGATCAGGCAAGCAATATTTGAAATAGTATGGCGAGCCGATAGTAGACTCCCCCAGCTAGCTGAGGAGGCAATTGAGCAGTCCACGTGGCCATCCGTGAAAAAACAGAAAAGTTTCAATATGCCAAAGCTCTACAGAAAGGCAGTATGGGACCATCCACTCCTTTCTATTTTGATGTCATGGCTCAACTAGCCAATATCCCTACTCGAATCACTCTTTATGAGCTATTAAGGATTTTCAAGTCTACAAGGGATGTCCTAAGAGAAGCATTAGCACATGCAAAGGTTTTCATGACCCATATTCTTAATATGCGCAGAGGAAGATGACAAGCATTGCCATCACACCTCGAAGCAGTTTTTCTGCATCACCTTCACCCCAAATGACATGCAAGCCAAAGGGAAACTGTATGCGTCGGAAAAGAGGGGATCAAATTGTAAAATTCTTTTGATTGGATAGAAAATTACAACAGATCGGTCTTCCGATTACAAGGGAGGGAGGATGTTGAGTCTTGAATCCTCCCTTTGTTTAAGGCTGGGTTCTTCGTGCGGTGATGGAGAGTGAATCTTGTTCTCCGTTGACCGGGTGAACGTCGAGATCTTCCGGGGCTTTTCTCTTCGGGTGGTTGACGAAGTAACACAGCTCTATCTACCAAAACTCTCAAAGAGAAGGTAGGCAAAGAGCAACTTGAACACAGCAAGTTCTTTGAAGGGTTTCTCTCTTTTCTCTCAGAGTTCTTTTCTCCCAAAAATCCTCCGACTGAAAAATCCTCCAAATCCGACCCCTTCTTCAATAACGATGGGGCTATTTATAGGGGTTTTTAGGGGCGTACGTGCCTCCTGAAAACACTCCATAATGGGGGCTAACCTTCCCCGTTATGTGGGCCGTGATTGGCCCTAAAATCGGGACGGTTACAACTGAGACGCGGGTGTCAACCTACGCTTCTTGGAACTGTTGAGACGCGGGTTTCGGCCCTCGCGCCTTGGTGCTGAGACGCGGGTTTGGACTCTCGCTCCTTGGAGCGGCTGAGACGCGGGTTTGGACCCTCGCGCCTTGGTGCTGAGACGCGAGTTTGGACCCTCGCGCCTTGGAGCGGCTGAGACGCGGGTAAGATTAACCTTGCGTCTTGGAATTCTGCTTTTAGACAGCCTATAGAACCCCCTCCAAAGTTTTCAACATTCTGCAGTTAAGTGGGACGGATTTCGAAATACTTTGGACTCTAGCTGAGGTCACCCTTGTGACTGGACTGTCAATGCTTCGGGTTTGATCTTATCTGGAATATGGTCTTCGTGAGTGTACTGTAGAAGTCTTTGAAGCCACCGAAGTTAATCGTGTTGAGTGTCTAGATGCACAGTCTAGACCTCCCCGATTGCTTTAAGTCTGTCGTGGGTGCACTTTAAAGCCAGGAGTGGACAGTCATCTGCTTGTGCCAGTGTACTGTTGAACTGATTTGCAGAAGCAAGGACTGAACACCATCTTTATTTGAGATGTAGGGATAGTACTGCTTTAAAGACGCGACTCATATTCCGCAAGGCAGACGCGATGTTAGGCTGGATTGGAAGAACGATAACTTTTGGAGAGATGCATCTTTTTTTGAGTAAAGACGCGACTTTCTGGACGCAACCATGGCCGTGTTGAAGGGACGCGTCCATTGAAGAGGCGCGACTGTTGGGTGCGAATCCGTGCCATGCCACGTGTTCAGTGGAGCCGAAGGGACATCTTCTTTTTGGCGTGCGAACTTTGCGCTACATTAAATGCGCCGTCCACGCGTCGAAAGACGATTCGATGTCGAATCAGTCAAGCCCATCGTCGTGATCTTTGCGAATCATCGTGCCTATAAATGGCAACAGTCGTCGAGAGGGTCATCATTAATTTCTCTTTCGTCTTCGCTTGCATCTGTTAGGGTTTTGAGAGAGAAGTGCTATTTGTTCTCTTCTCTTCCGTTTTAGCATCAGATTCTTGTTTCGCGATGGCACCCAAGGCTAAACGAACTGCTTCATCGTCGAAGGCGGTCGCCGCTGAGGCCCGAAGGGGCGGCTCCTCCATGCAGGAAGCCCCTATCTCAGGTATAACGCCATCAGGCTTGATCTTCGCCATTATAGGGGTTTATGGAGTTCTTAAAACCCTAAAAATCCCTTCTTTGAAAGAGAACTGCCGACGTGGATTCGAAATCGTGCCTGATCCTCAGACGCGATCTTTGAATGGACAAACAAGGCGCGGGTTTGATGACCCTACTGCTTTTATCCGCTTGAGGATGTACTTGTTTGTTGAATATAGGGCGCCAGTAAGCCTTGCGTTCTGGAGTTATCACTTAGAATGTTTCTAATTGTGAATGATCCGGACGCAGACTTGATTCTTGCATTTTGTGAGATCAAAACGCTGGCTTTCATGAATCCTGCGCCTGAACCTAAGTACTTGGAGATTTTCCATAAGTCTTTGATTCTTAAAGCGCAGACTCCCTGCTGGCCTCATGGTCCTCTGGTCTGGACGTGGGTCCTCAGGTCTGGACGCGGGTCCTCGGGTCTGAACGCGGATCCTCGGGTCTGAACGTGGATTTTGACAATTTTCTGCGTTCAGTATCCCTTCTGCGTCTGGATTATAGACACTTAATCATTTTCGTTTATACTTCTGATCAAGTGTCATTTTCTTATGCAGTGCGACATTCTTCCGACCCACTCTCCAAGAGGCGCCACTTCGGGCACATAGGTGGTGCTGACCGCGATTTGACCTTTGTGTTGCAAAGGACTGCTCCTGTGACTACTGACAAGTTAAAGGAGCGAAGGGAGAGGCTCTCCAATGCTGACATGGCAACCTTTCGGGAGCTTATGACTGATGCGGCATTCACAACGGATGCTCGCGCTCCGATAGAGAAGCCTGCTTTCTTCTTTGGAGACCACATCAGCGAGGGCGGCTATTCTTTGCATAACGGAGATTATAAATGGCTCCGTCAGATAGGGGATAGAAGATTCTTTCTTCCGAACATGGAGAGGATGTACCCACTGTCATATCTCCAGCACATGTCCGTCCCTCGAAAGATGACATGGGAGCTTTCCCGACCCATCCCGGAGGTTACTCTCGGCAGCTTAGGCTCCAAGAAGGTCTATCATGCTGGTCATGATAAGGAGGCTATCGGCCTATTTCCCGGACTATTCAGGACCGATCACCCAGTAGGAGAAACTCCTAAACTCGGCACCACCTTTCTCAACGCATTCATGAAGGTAGGGGGTGATTTTCCGGTCGACTTCCGTGCGCCCGAGTGGATCCATTCCACCGAGAAATACTGGTGGGGCAAGATGGTGAGCTTCGTCCTTACCGATCTTGGAGGCTTGTTGGAGCAGGTGGAATTGTACCAAGCGGTCAGGGCTGTGCAGTATGGTATTCCAATAAGTTCTCAAAACTTCTTTGGGATCTTGGAGCGGTACAATCCTCTGACGGGGACATTCTTCACTCCGGTCGGGGAGATGGGCCTTGCCCTGCACGAGCTGTTCGAAGTCTCGGGGCTGGTGATGGGGGACTCTCCCTATGAGGAATACGTCCCGACCGCTGAGGAGCTTCACCCTATGAAGAAAGGGTCTCCTCGGGTGTACGAGACTTATTAGGAGGTGTTATGTCACTTCCACATTTGCGGCCAGATGACCTCTTGGAGGGCGAGGGGAGTCAAGTAGCTGTCCTGGGCAAGCTACTTGTTCAATGGCGTCAATCAGAAAGACCATCCAGTGACCCGACTGGCTCCCAGCTCCGACGAGGAGATTGCCGATAGGATCAGTGCTTCTGTAGACTCCTACACCACGGAGTCGAACGAGGATACTTTCGAACCTGACATGGTTTTTGAAAGTTTCCATCACCAAGCCCGGATCCCTATCTCCAATCGAGCACTGTTGGCGGGCTTCTTAATGTTGTGGTTGAAGCGCTGTGTGGTGCCGACACTGCCACATGAAGTGATTGTTGCCGACGTAGTGTACCCGGCGGTGCTCCTGGCCTATGGTAGGTCGTAGCCCTCCTTCCGGCCATGGCGGCCGGTATTCAAAGTGGGTTGCGGGCCTTAACTCAGAATCTATGCAAAGTAGAGAAGGCTGTCGACTCCCAGGGTAAGGCGATTGTGGACTCAGAGGGGAGGCCGACGGTAAAGCGTCCCAACCCTCGGGTTGAGCTTCCCTACACGTACCTAATGGCTTGGTACGTTATGCACTGTCCCTCTTTGATGACGCCGGTGTCTTGGAGTGAGGGGTTTATCCCTTTCGTACAGCGGTTGGAGAATTCAAGCTGGTGCAACACCTACATGTATTTCATTCGGAAATGCATTCTAGCTGCTTCGAACTACCAGCTCAATCGCTGCTTCCCCGAAATTGCTGGTGCGTCTTTCGGGGATAAACTTGCTGACTTCGTGGGCTCAGATGACTTCACGAGGCTATCCTCGGGAGCTTTCTGGTGGTTGGTCAATATCCAGCCTGGGTACGTGCTTTTCCGACAAGGGAATTCATGCACTATTGAGCCGTACATGCCGAATCGCTTCGCCCGACATTCGGCTATGACCAACTATATGTCGGTAATCCCAACGCTCGACTCGCCTTCAGTGGGAACTTGTTTGAAGGTGCTCGGGCTTGGTATTATAGTGTGGCTGAAGGGACGGATGCGCTTTTTCGTCTGCCCCTTAAGGAACCGAAAGGCTGTACAAGCCTTAGCTTCTGTACCTGGTACTTCCAAGCCAACCAGACGCCTGACTTTGCTCTGGAGTACTCATGCATTGAGAGTATTAATGCATCTTACGAAGCAAAGTTGGGGTCCAACAAACGCTCTCGAGGCGTTGAGGAGTATCAGAAGGCTCTGAAGGAGACCAGAAGAGTATCAAGGGAGGAGCCGCGGGCAGCAAAGGGTCGACAGGTGACGCGTAAGCGTTCTCAAGGTTCTACTTCCACTGTTGATCCCGCCCCCAAGAAGGTCCGAAGAGACTTGGCGGCCGCAGTTTCTCCGTCCGGAGACATACCTTCTGGTGTTGAAGAACAGAGGGAAGAAGCAGAAGATGAGGATGACGCCCCCTTAGTCCGTACCCGTGGGTTGTGCAGCAGGGGCCCCATGATTCTAGAAGAAGGGGAGTTTGCTGACAAACCCACCGCCGCTGACGAGGCTGAGCAGTTTGAAGCCGACATAATGAGCGGAGGTGATGTTGAGATTCCAGGGGTCTCAACTCAGCATGGATCTTCTTCAACCCGCGAGGGGAGGGATGAGGCCCAACAGCCCGGGTCCCCTAGTGTATTAATCCCCAGTCCTCGGGTAGTTGACCCCAGCCCTACCACTGGGGTATTTGGTGGCAAGGCCCCGGTTGCCGAGGTTTCCCATGTTGCATTATCGTCTTCTTCATCCGAAGAAGAAGAGTATGACTCAGGCGACGAGGTCGACTTTGGCGATGAACCCGCTCCTCCGGATCCGAGTAAACTCTCACACATCTCGGAAGAGGAAATATATGGGTGTGAGCCGGTGACGGCGTTATCACAAGCGGCAACTGCTCCTGCTGAAGGTACTCTTGTTGTCTAGTTGACCCGGTTTTCCCTTTTTTAATTAGGAAAAGGTTCTGACATCTTCCTTTTATGCTACAGGGTTGGCCGCGAATAGCGAGGCTACTACTTCCTCACATATCGAGGAGATGGTGCAGGAGCTGGTCCAGCTGGGAAGAGTTGAGGCTCCAGTTGCTGAGGTGCCTCAAGAGAAGGCAGCCATAGAAGTCGGGGAGACTTCCACCCTGCAGGATTCGCCTAAGAACCCGCCATCTTTGGAACCTCAACTAGGTAAGGAAATATTGATATTTTGAATTTTTTCCTTTTATTGTCATGACTGACGCTTTGGTGATTCGCAGGGAGGGCTGAGGAAGCTCAGGCAGAGGACCTGGCGGTCAGTGCCTGCCCGGGAGGCCGTGCGGCTCAGACCTCGGCCAAGGACCCTGAAGAGGTCGAGCTTACCGTCATTTATCGGTTGCGGAGGTCTCTACGGACGTAGTACCTCCAGAAGCGCCGGCGGCTACTCTTGCTCCTGCCGCACCCGTGGCCAACCCGACTCCTGTACCGGAAGAATCGGCTTACGTCCCTCGCCCCGTGATGGAAAGGGGATCGGGGAGCACTTCAGCGGAATTCTTCCCATGCGGTGATACCATGGGGGAGTTGGCGCGCCAAGTGGTGCAGCAGTTCTTTGCCTCTATGCGATCATGTATTGACCTCATTCTGTCTGGGAATAGCTCCTTCGAATTTACCCGGATGTTTCTCGGAAATCTGGTTGAGAACATCAATTTAGCCGGAGGCCCTTCACCAGCCAAGGCGTGTCAGTTGCTGGTGGAGCAGTTGGGATATGACTTGAAAGAGCTTAGATCCCTGGAGAATGTTGGCTCATTTCACGAGGCCCAGGAAACTCTGACCAGGCTTCTTGCTGCTCAAGAGCAAGAGCGAAGGGAGATGGAGGACCAAATAGCTGAAGAGACCCGCCATTTCGAATATTTCCAGGCTGACCGTCAGAAGCTGATTGGCGATTCAAAGGAATCTGAGCTCGTCATGCAGAGCGCAGCGCAGGTGATTATCAGTGCTCGGGCTTCCATAGCCAAGGCAGAAGCCTTGATTGCAATCAATGAGCAGAAGTTTGCCACTGCTAAGAAGAAGCTGGAAGAGCTGGAGGCTGCCAGGACGCAAGCTGACGAAAATCTCTCCACTCATTCCTCTAGATTGGAATCTCTACGAGCGCGGCTGGCTACGAAGAAATTCTTATCTGAAGAGGAGTTGCGGGTCCAAGCTCTCATGGAAGCTGAGAAGGCGCGTCAGCATGAGATACATCGCCTTAGAGAACAAATCCGTTCTTTGGCGAACCAGGACTTTTAGCCTTCTTCTTTTTTTTCCTTGTAAAGAAAAAGGACACTCTATTCACCAAGAGTGTTTGTACTTGCTTTTACCATTTTTTGAATAATAAAAGTCTTTGAAATTTTCTGTTCCATCTTCATTGCTCTGCTGTAGATGAATTCAACCTCTCAATCACAGATTTCGGCTGTGCTCTTCTGGCTGGCTGTGAACGCTGAACTTAGATAAAACTAAGTTCTTTTGACGAAACGCGGCGTCGATTCATAAAAAGAGACGCGGCTCTGAGGCACGCGATTCTGACCTGCTAGTGAAGACGCGGTTCAAGTGGACGCGAAGGACGCAGCTTCGAGCGTGACTCACTGGCCGCAGTCTTTAACTTTATCCAGGCGCAGGAATCAGGATGCATCAAGAGTGTGGTCTCATGCCCCTTACAATTGACGCGGTCTGGGACGTGACGCTGAGACTCGGTGCAAGACCTCTCTTTATCCATACAGATGCAGCTCCAAGACACTTGTGAAAGTGACAGGCCTTCTCTGCTGAAGATATAAGTTTTGGGACGCAGCTCTATGTGCTTTCCCACTGAGACCCCCAGAATGAGTCCCTTTTGTTGATGGACGCAACCTTGAGTTGTCCGAGAGACGCGGAGCAACTTTGAGCCATCCAAGAGACGCGAAGGGTCTTCTAACTTGGAATGAAGGAGAACGCCACTTTTTGAAAAAGGAGGCGCAAGCCTCTGGACGCGGCTTTCACCTCTGCGTTTGGTGCAACTTCCCAGGTGTTAAGTGCAGCCTGTCATAAAGATCCCGCGAGATTTTCAAACGTCAAGTCTTCGTTGACGATTGGGAACCCGCATCATCCGTTGTTTCCCGAAGCGGTTGTCCACGCGTCGGTTCTTCATTGGGCTTAGGCGTTAATGCCTTTTAATGCCAAACCGGCGCTGGCGGTTGGAGACCAGCGTCTTCGATGTTTCCCGAAGCGACGCTCCACGCGTCAGCCTTCCATTGGGCTTTGCCAGTCGTGCGGTCATTAAGGCCGACGGTTCTGATTAATGAACCATTAATTATGGTTATTATGGGCTGCCTATAAATAGGGCTCACCCTCTCCCTTTAGCAGTCCCATACTTGGACTGTTTTCTTTTGACAGCGAGTGCGCTGAGGGGCTCCTTCTTCTCCCTTCAAGGACTTTACCAGGGGCTTGCCTCCATGGATGAAGATGACCCAGAGCTTTCATGCTTCTGTTTGGTCTCTTTAGAAGATTACTACTGTCAAGTGATTTCAATAACAGAAGCCGTCTCCTTAAGCACCTTTTATGTCCGCGCTTCGATGCAGAGAGTTCAATTCTTAGTGGAGGCCTCTGCGGGTACGCCGTCCCGACTTGCCATGACATTTTTAACCCAGCTAAGTTTGAATTCTGATATCTCTTAAAGAGATTCATCATCCGGATGAAGTCTTAGTTGGTGCATTCCTTTTCTGAAATTTGCGCCATCGACTTAAACTTCTCTGGACGCCAGTATAGCAGATTTAGACACCTGGCCGCAGGCTCTGCATATGGAGCTCGCGTCTTGAGGCTGTCAACTTAGGAGAATCTCAATTCAGACTGGAGGTCTGAGGCCTGAGTCTTGCAACCCCTGTTCATCCACAGGGAGATGGCAATTCTCGCGTCTGATTCTCTTCACGTCTCGTCCTTTAAGCGCGGATGTCAAATGAGACTGCGTCTGAATTCTGTGTATATCAGAATTTTGACCGCGTCTGTTTCTGCCGCCGCAGATGTTCGCTGCGCGGGTCATTCCCGCGTCTGAAATCCTTCGGCAATAGCTGCGTCTGTCACTTAGTTTTTCTGTTGAAGTATACTAAGCTTCAGATCTTCTAATTTCGTTGCTTCTTGCAGGTAAGCTTGATCATCCTTTTTCATGTTCGCTGGGCCCGTGGGAGAATATATCGGCCGGCGAACTTGTTCGATGTTCGTCCACAAGAGAAGAAATCATGGTCCCCGTCGTCCACAAGGGAAGAAATCATGGTCCCTGACGGGGACTTAACCCTCGCCAAGATCTCTTTGGATTCAATGCACCAGTCATGCTTGCTGGCATGGCATGGTCAGAGTGAGTATGGCGGCGGGGGTAGCGGTGGATATAGTGGTGGTTAGCATCCCCTGTGAGGTCTTAAAACCTCCTCTCTTACCCCAGAAGTGACATCGAGGAAACTCCATGCTCATTGGACGATCTTCTGGCGGAAGAGATGTTCATCAACGAGGGGGTTGTATCCGCCACTTCGGATGGTCAGGTGGAATCGGAGGATTCTGCTGCCATCAGACCTCAAGAACACCATTGCTCTCCATCAACCAGAGACTTCTTTGATGTTTACATCATGCATCGTGGTGCAACCAGCTTCTGATCATTGCCACAATGTCTGCTCCTACTTTGGCGCTCTTCCAAACATCTTGTACTTGGAGTCAAACGCAGCTTTAAGGAGTGAGTGCAACCTCTGAGAGAGAGACTTCTTTGTACTCCTTTATCTGTAACACTCAATCTTATTGAATAAGAGAGCGTTTTGTATCACTTTCATATGCCTGGATATATAAATAAAAGTGACACTTTTCTTTTTGTCTCTTCTATTGTCTTGAACTCTTTTGTCTCCTTTTAGTCAGACGCATAGAAGCAAAGAATCTTTGGCTTGTCAGAATCATGATGAAAATTTTAACAAGTCAAATTTTGTGGAGAAAAGATCCTATCTGAAGAACCCCACAATGCTGTCAGAGGTGTGATATTAACTTGACAGAGATAAGATAATTTTGGTGGGCCTGCCACTTTATGAAAAGAAAGTGACAGGTTGAATTGGTACCCCCAGTGAAGATGAACTTTTATCAGAGGTCTAGGATTAACTTGATTAAGATCAGCTGGGGGGTTAATGAAAACACTGTTAATGGTGTAATGTTAACCTAACAATGTTTTTAAGTGGACTTGTTATTCTGTTGATGAGAATAACGAGTGAAACTAGATTCGCGGGGGATCTAGGAAAGTTTTACCGTTGGAGGTGTGATGTTAACTCAACGGGTTGAAAGTTGTCTTGTCAGAAGTGTGATGTTAACTTGACAAGAATGTGAGTCAGAGGTGTGATATTAACTTGACTCAGAAGCATTTCAGCTTTCATTTGGGAAAACTGAAAGTGTCATTGTCATAGGTGTAGTGTTTAACTTGACAATGAGGGTAATGCTAGAGGTGTAATTTTGAACTTGGCATTAGTCATCTCGACTTCGACAAGGAAGTCCGAGGGAAAGTCATGGCCGTAAGTGTATTGTTGAACTTGGCGATGACCTGGATGCTAGAGGTGTGGTGTTAAACTTAGCATCGTTCATTTCAGCTTCGATATGGAAGTCTGAAGAAAGGTGACTGTCAGAGGTGTGATGTTAACTTGACAGAAACTCGATGTACTGTTTAGAAGTATAATGTTAACTTAACAGTAATTTGTCAGAGGTGTGGTATTAACTTGACAGAAATTGACTTGCGATATGAGCAATTTGAGGACCTGTCATTCTATTGATGAGAATTGACAAGTGGAGTTTAAAAATGTCAGAGGTATAGTGTTAACTTGACAAATTTGGATTTGCGATATGAGCAATTTTGAAGACTTGCCATCCTATTGATGAGAATTGGCAAATGAAATTTGAAGTGCCAGAGGTATAGTGTTAACTTGGCAACGACTGTATTTTGTAGACCTACCATTCTGTGGATGAGAATTGGTAAGGGATTTTGGAGGGGAAAGTGGAGTCGAGTCCACTTAGGATTTTTAGCAAACCCTCAGCTATCAACGGGTTTGAGGTGCCTTTACCAACCACCGTTTGAGTTGGGCTAGCCATGCTATTTCCCTCAGCATGATGAGTTGTCGAAGACTTATGTTGGGCTTGGAAGCCAACATTTTCCTCTATCCTTAGCCGTCGGAGGCGTCGGATCAAATGGGAACACATGTCCCTTAGGATTTTTAGCAAACCCTCAGCTGTCAACGGATTTGAGGTGCCTTTACCAACCACCGTTTGAGTTGGGCTAGCCATGCTATTCCCCTCAGCATGATGAGTTGTCGAAGACTTATGTTGGGCTTAAAGGCCAACATTTTCCTCTATCCTTAGCCGTCGGAGGCGTCGGATATTAATAAAGAAGCTCTTCTTGTTCTGATCAGAGGTGTAATTTTGGACTTGATCGGAGGAGGAGTACTATTAAGGATAGTACTTCTTCAAGAATCTGCCATTGATTGGCATCATGAGTGTATCGCCATTTGAAGTTATGAGGCGATACGATCCATTTGAGTAGACTGACTCTACTACGAATGGTCCTTCCCATTTGGGCTGGAATTTTCCTTTTGTCTTGTGCGTCATCACCATGGGTCTTCTGACAGCTAAGACAAGGTCGCCTTTCTTGAAAGTTCGCACTTTAACTTTCTTGTTGAAGGCTCTGGTAATTCGAGCTTGGTAAAGCTCGATTTGTTGCTGGGCCTGCAGACGCTTGTCATCTAAGGCTTCCAATTCTTGGAGTCGCTGTCGATGCTTCTCCTCATTCGTCATCTCTGCTGTCAGGGCGACGCGTAGAGATGGAATTTGGATTTCGAGTGGAAGCACGGCTTCACACCCATATACTAAAGAAAATGGTGTAGCTTTAGTTGGGGTTCGAACAGTTGTGCGATAAGCCCATAAGCATTCACCCAGCTTGTCGTCCCAGTCACGTTGACTTTTCGAGACGAATTTCTTGAGAAGCTTGCCAATGGTCTTGTTGAAAGCTTCTGCGAGGCCATTAGCGGCGGGGTAGTATGCCGTTGAGGACACACTCTGGATTCTGAACTTAGTGCAGAACCTTTGGAAAGCTTGACTGATGAACTGGGGCCCATTGTCGTGGACAATTCGTCGAGGTACCCCAAAACGGTAAATGACGTGATGTTTCACGAACTTGATCACGTCAGATGACTTCACCTCCTTCAAAGGAACGGCTTCAGCCCATTTGGAGAAGTAATCGGTTATTGCCAAAATAAACCGATGTCCTTTTGATGATGGAGGGCTGATAGGGCCAACTACATCCATCCCCCACATTTCAAATGGCCAGGTAGAGGCCGTGGAGTGAAGGTAGCCTGGTGCTTGATGGATGAAATCGCCATGTACTTGGCAGGCGTGACATCTTTTGGCATAAGTGATGGCGTCAGCGATCATCTTAGGCCAATAATACCCAGCCTTTGGAGTCGGTATGCAAGTTTTGGGCCAGGTTGATGGGCTCCACACATACCGTCATGGGCTTCTTTCAATACCTCCTGTGCCTCCTTTTGTGAAAGGCAGCGAAGCAAGATCCCGTCATGCGATCGACGATACAGTGTTCGTGTAATCGCATTATAGTAGAATTTAGGGGCTTTCCTTCGAATGGCAGCCGCTTCCTTGGTGTCCTCAGGCAGGATGCCATACAGGACATAATCAATGTAGGGGAATCGCCAGTCTCTAGGCTCTGGACCGGTTGACAATTCCAGCGCTTCTTTGCTTTGAGAATCTCCTGTTGGTTCCTGGTAATCCTCAAGAGCAATTCTCGGGCAATACAGATCGTGGCTGTAGACGAATATCTTCTCTATCGCTCCAGCTGGAAGAGCTAGTGAGGCCGCGAGGGATGCCAGTGCATCTGCATGCGCGTTTTGCCTGCGCGGTACATGATCGATGTAGAAGTTTGTGAACCTCTCGGCCATGTGGATAGTTGCGTTGTAGTAGGGTACTAGGTCCTCATGTCTGACTTCGTACTCCCCGCGAACTTGGCTGACGATGAGTTTAGAGTCGCCGTATGCCTCGAGATTTTTAACGCCAATCTCATCGGCGAATTGCATCCCAATCAAAAGAGCGTTGTACTCAGCCACATTGTTGGAGCAAGGCTCAGTTAGCGAGACGGCTCGGGGAATCACATAGTTCTGTGGCGAGACGAGTACTACTCCTACCCCCGCTACGATGTGTCCTTTTGGGCTTGTTCTGGATGCACCGTCAAAGAAGAGTTGCCACACTTGACTTTCAAACGATGTCTGAGTCAAACAGACTTCGGCCACTTCATCTGGGAGATCCTCGTAGACTTTGGCTGCCCTCGGATCTGGGTGCTCAGCTAGGAAATCTGCCACCGCTTGTCCCTTAATAGCCTTTTGCGGCAAAAAGTGCATCTCATACTGGGATAGCAATATGGCCCATTTTGCCAGCCGGCCGTTCAATGATGAAGGCTTAGTCATAAGTAACCTCAGGGGGTTGACTTTTGATATGACGTTTATAGTTTGGCCTACCAGATAGTGTCGCATTTTCTGAATGGCGAACACTAGTGCCAAACATTCCTTCTCGATCGGATTATACCGATGTTCGGCTCCGATCATTGTTCTACTCAGATAGTAGATCGCTTGCTCTCGTCCTTGATCGTCGTTCTGAGCTAGTAGAGCTCCCAAAGAATGATCCATTGCTCGGACGTATACCAGGAAAGGTTTCTCGGATATCGGAGCTGCAAGGACTGGTGGTTGGGTGAGGTATTGCTTGATTTCCTCGAATGCTTGTTGGCAAGCGTCATCCCAAATGAACGAAACACCCTTCTTCATTAGCTTAGCGAAGGGTTGGCATTTTCCGGAGAGGTTTGAGATGAAACCTGCGGATGTACGCCAATCGTCCTTGCAATCCCCTGAGTTCCTTGAGATTTCTCGGAGGTTGCATCTCCTGGATAGCGCGAACCTTTTCCGGGTCTAAATGGATTCCGGTGGAGGTTACAACAAACCCTAGGAACTTGCCGCTGGCCACCCCCAGGAAGGATTTGGTAGGATTCATCTTCAACTGATGGGCCCGCATGATGTCGAAGACAACCTTTAGGTCAGCTATGTGATCACTTTTAGCGCGGCTTTTTACTGCAATGTCATCAACATAACATTCCACTGTTTTGCGCATTTGCTGATGGAAAATGGCGTTCATGGCCCTTTGATATGTTGCCCCCGCATTCTTCAGTCCGAAGGGCATGACGGTGTAGCAGTATACCCCCAATGGTGTCCTGAAGGAGGTGTGCTTTTCGTCGTCAGGATACATTTTGATTTGATTGTATCCTGAGAACCCGTCCATGAAGGACATTCGTTCGAATCCACAAGTATTGTCAATCATAACATCTGTGATTGGCAGTGGGAATTCGTCTTTGGGACAAGCCTTGTTTAGATCACGGAAGTCGATGCAGATCCGGATCTTTCCGTTTTTCTTGGCAACGGGAACGATGTTGGCTACCCAGTCGGGATGTTGTTCTTCCCTGATGAAGCCAGAATCTATGAGCTTTCTGACTTCTGATTGAATCGCCTCCATTATCTCTGGGCGGAATCGTCGCTGTTGTTGTTTAACAGGCTTTACGTCCGAATTGATGTTGAGGCGGTGCATAGCCACTTGAGGATCAAGTCCGGGCATGTCTTCGTAATTCCAGGCGAAGACGTCTATATACTCTTGAACAAGAGATATTAGATCCTCTTTCTCCGAAGGTGACAGGCCGTCACTTATGAAGATGGGCTTAGGATTAGCTTCATCCCCCAGATTGATCTGAACAATCTTGTCTTCTGTGGGTGGCTCGCGCTGCTCAAAGCGGGTATCCCAAAGAGTATTTAAATGTTTGATCCAAGGATCTGTATCAGATTGGATCATTTCTTCATCTCCGTCTTCCAGGTGGCTTGTTGAAACCATGTTCACTGAAAGTTCTTTGAAGATGTTGCCGACACTGACATCTGACTCCCATGATGACGTGCCGGAAGAGTAATCGTGGCTTGACGATTCTCGAGAATCAGAGGCTGATGGAGCCGGAGTTGATACATAGCCTAACCCCCTGCGCGTCCGATGATAATAATCGGGTGCTTTTCCTTTCGGCACAAAGGATCGAAGTAGTGTTCTCCTTCCTCTGCCGAAGTTTAACCCGAGCCTGCTGGTTAGATCATATCCCATGTTTTTCATCATTCTGAGTGCCTTTGGCTCATAATGACCGAACTGAGGGGGTTCTTGCTCGCTTTCTGATTCTTCATGGTCCATTGGCTCGGAGTCAATTCGTCCAAAAAGAATTGGTCTTTGGCCCTTCCTTCTCGCGGGAACCATGAATATTGATTGTTGCGCATCGCCGACATTTCGACATGTTTCAAAGGACGATTTCACTGGTACATGCAACGATGTCAAAGCACCCATTGCCGACCAGAGATCGTCATCCACGTCGGTGCTAGTGTCTGACGGTACTGAATCAGAAGCAAACACAGAAAAATACGCTAAATCCAATTCTTCATTAAGGTACCAACCGCCTACATCATCGGCGGAGGTATTATCAACATCGGGCTTATTAATGCCCGTTACAGGTGGATCTAGCTCCCACACACACTCATCTTCCTCCAGCTCGGTGTCGGCTTCATTGCCAGAGTCTGGTTCCTCCGGTTGCGGGACTTCATCTGTCTCCACAGATTCCTGATATAGGAGGGAATCTGTGAAATAATTCTCCACTCCCTTGAACGGATGCCTCTCGGCAATCAACGTTCGCACCTTTCCACTCCCGTCAATGTATTTCATGACTTGGTGTAGAGTAGAGGGAACGATAGAATTGCGATGAATCCAGGGTCTTCCCAGCAGTAGATTGTAGGAGGTGTCAGCATCTATGACGTAGCATGTCACTTCTGACCTTAGATCTCCAATCTGGCATTTGAGCTTGACCTTCCCCATTGGACGGGTACTATTGGCATTGAACCCGTAAATGGTCGTTTGGGTAGGGCTCAAACGGTGAGTAGGAATCCCGAGATGTTGCATGACTCTGCGAGGCATGATGCTCAACGCAGACCCGGGATCTACCTGGATGCGATTCACCTCAGATGATCCAATATACCCTGCGAAGTAAAGGGGTCGATCATGCTTCCCTTTGACTTGCATGTCTTCTGCCGTGAAGGTAATGCAGGGAATATTTTGGGAGGCGTGGAGGCAATCCTCTACATCTTCCTCCTTCGGTAGCTGGGTCATGAAGACCTCAGCATTAGCCAGAGCTTCTTGTAGAGCTTCTCTGGTCGACTTTGATAGTCTAAGAAGCTCATAAAGAGTAATCCGCGCTGGGATATTGGCTAACTGAGCCAGGACATCAAAGCGGTAAGGTGCTGTGGATCCTTCCGCTACGTCCTTCGAAAGAACTCGAGAAAACCGAAGTTCTTTTTGTTTCTCCCCGGGTTGCTTCGTGGAGGTTTTGGCTGGCTCTGCAGCAGGCCTTGGAGGAGTTATCGCCGTTTCGCCATACTTTTTCAAATATGGCTGCCCCGAACGGGTTTCTGCCACCAGCTGACTGGGTTCCGCGGCCAGAACTATTGTCTCCTCTTCTGAGTCGGTCAGCGGGGGAATATCAGTTTTCGCTTCTCGAGAAGAGGCACACACCACGTTGCAAGATGAGGCCTTTGCTTTGCCTTTGGACTTCCTGCTGGTTACAGTAGTCCATTGCTGGCCATCAATAAGGTCGGGATGGACCCACATGACTTCTCCCCGAGGTGTGGGAACAGGTACCAAGCCCTTTTCTTGCTGCTGGTGCGGGTCTGTGTTGACCATTCTCAGCTCTCCTCTTGGGATAGGGACTACTCCAGAGGGTGTTGGAGGTTGCCTTCCAAACTGGAGGACTGACGTCATATTAGCCGTCACCTTCTTCTGCTCTGGTCGGAGTTTCAATACCTCCGCGTCAATCAGGGCCTGAAGGATGTCCTTGAAGACATAACAGCTCTTGGTAGGGTGTCCCAACATCCTGTGGTACATGCAGTAGCTGGGATTGTCGGTCTTACCGACTTCCTCGGGGCGCCTAGCTTCAGGAAGCTTCAGCCGATTGCTCTTGTTGAGTAATTTGAAGAGCGAGTCGACATGTTCATCCTTGAAGGAATACTGCTTGTTGGCCCGTGGTTGGCTTGAAGAGCCACTTCCCTTGACCGGTTGAGGTTTGACAGGGGACTTGGTCTCTGCTGCCAAGTTATCCTTCCTTCTTGTTTGGACGGATGTGTCTGGCGCGCGCCTTGTCGACCTCTCAGGCCTGGGCTTACCTTCTTCCGCTCTGACGCGGGCGACAATCTCCTCAGCCTGTTCACCCTGCTGGATCAGTTGCTTCCAGGTGCGGCTTTCAGCAACTCCTATTTGAGCAAGGAGTGAGGTTTGGAGGTTATGGCGGCATGTTTCCACCAGGGTGGCCTGGGTCATACCACTTGGGCATCGGAGTGCCACGTTCCGAAATCTTTCCACGAAAGACTTAACGGACTCTCCCTTTCGCTGCTTGGTGGCTAAAAGGGTAGGCATGTTGACCTCCGAGTCATCTTCAAAGAAGCGAGTTAAGAAGAGCTTCTCCAAGTCGCCCCAATTCTTGATGGAGCCTTCTGGAAGCTTCATGAACCATTCAAAGGCCAGCCCTTTTAGGGTGCCGATGAATAAACGCGCCAGGATGGCGTCGTTATCTACCACATTCCCAGTTTGGGACTTGAAATAGTAGATGTGTTGGTTCGGTGAACCCTTCCCATCAAATGCTTGGAGGGTTGGAGCCTTGAACTTGGGCGGATATGGAACCAGGTCCCACTCGGCTGGATATGGGCGGACCACCCCTGCTTCTTGGAGACCTTTTCGATTGGTAAGGGCTTCAAGGCGCTGCTCCAACTGATTCATTCTTTTAGAATGAACCTTTCCCTGGTCTTGATCGTTCTTTTCCTGCGACGAGGACTTAGACGAACCAGAGGAGGGTTGCCCTTTCTTCTCGGAGCGTTCGGAAGATGAGTTTTCTCCCTCTTTTCGTTTGCCCTTAGACTTTCTAGGGGGAGATTTCCTCCTGTCTTCGAGCAATTGTGCGAGCATCTGTTTGAGAGAGTCGATAGATTCCCGCTGAGCAAGAATCATATCGAGTTGTTCCCTCTGGACCTGGGCTTGCTGATCCAGGCGCCGGGCTGTCTCCTCAGGAGTGCCCGTCATGTAGGTGAAAGCCTCTTTCTCTGTAGAAGAGTTTGAGGCCTGCGATTTTGTTACAGCAGAATGAGAGTCATTCATTTTAACGCCCCGGGCCAGGGCATTATAGTCGATCGGGGGAATGGCCCGGTCCGGGTGCGAGTGTGTCGGTACACTCCTTCCGGTTCAGAGTCAGATTCATCCTCGGAACTGACTGCAGGTTGTTTTCCCCTGCTCCTGCTCGTCATATTTGCAGTGAGCTCTGGATACTCAGCGTCAGAGAACACCCTCCGCCTATGAGAGCGTCTTCTTTTGGCTGATGGGGGAATCAGGGTCAGCTGTCTAACTAAAGACTGCTGGTTCACGCCTGAACTGCAACGGCACTCAGAGAGCATGGAGATGAGCCGTTGGCAGCAACATGATGAAGTGGTTTGACTAGCACTTCTTTTCTTCATCAAGTAATCTCTTAGATCCATGGAAAGAGGATCGAAGAGATTAGTCTCGCAACTTCGAGGGCACGAGGCATCTTTGTGCTGTACAGCCTGGACGCGGAATTCAGAGGCGTGGTTCTCGCGCCGCAGCTGTACGACGCGTGTCTGGCGTCTCTGTTGAGATGAGACGCGACTGTCGCATTGCTGCTTGGTGCGTCGGGGCAAAGACGCTTGAGAGTGAGTGGGCCGCTGGGCCCCACGCCTAAGGGCGCGTGCCTGCTGCACTTGACGAGGCGCGCAGGCTTCGCCTCGGCGTTTGGTGAGTTGGGCTTCAGAGGGCCTAATTTGGGGAGTCTCGCGTTTGGGCCGCCAAACGCGGACTTCGCGTGCTGGACACGGCGCGACTAAGGCGCCGGATTGAACTTTGCGTCCTGCCTCAGTTGGACAATCAGAAGTTCCAACTTGCAGTTGACGCGCACGCCTCCTCTGTCGACGCTCAGCGTTTCGGTTTCGTCGTGGTGGTGGAGAAAAGCCAACGACGACTTGGTGCTGAGGGAGAGTGGGCTGGCTGGACACCAGGGATTTTGACCACGCGGGTCTCTTGAGAGACGCTGACGCGTGTGTTCCGCATGGCGCGGTTGGTCGCAACGGCAGTTGTGCCTGAGACCACGCGGGCCTCCTGAGAGACGTTGGCGCGTGTATCCTGCTTGGCACAGTTGGCTGCGACACCCTTCACAGCAGCAGCGCCCGAGAGAGTCTCAGAGCGAATTTCGGGGCAGGTCCCCGTAGAGACCCTGCGACAGACGCGGGTCTTTGGGCTCTTGGAGCCGGAAGAGAGAAACTCTTCATACTTTGCCTGGTCGAATTCGACGACGAGCGATTCGACCATCTTCCCCTTATGGAGGACGTCACCTTGCGCCACGATTTGTTCGTCAGTGACAAATGTAGTCCCCAGCGGAGTCGCCATCTCTTGTATGCGTCAGAAAAGAGGGGATCAAATTGTAAAATTCTTTTGATTGGATAGAAAATTACAACAGATCGGTCTTCCGATTACAAGGGAGGGAGGATGTTGAGTCTTGAATCCTCCCTTTGTTTAAGGCTGGGTTCTTCGTGTGGCGATGGAGAGTGAATCTTGTTCTCCGTTGACCGGGTGAACGTCGAGATCTTCCGGGGCTTTTCTCTTCGGGTGGTTGACGGAGTAACACAGCTCTGTCTACCAAAACTCTCAAAGAGAAGGTAGGCAAAGAGCAACTTGAACACAGCAAGTTCTTTGAAGGGTTTCTCTCTTTTCTCTTAGAGTTCTTTTCTCCCAAAAATCCTCCGACTGAAAAATCCCACCCCCTCTTCATAACGACGGGGCTATTTATAGGGGTTTTTAGGGGCGTACGTGCCTCCTGAAAACACTCCATAATGGGGGCTAACCTTCCCCGTTATGTGGGCCGTGATTGGCCCTAAAACCGGGACGGTTACAACTGAGACGCGGGTGTCAACCCACGCGCCTTGGAGCTGTTGAGACGCGGGTTTCGGCCCTCGCGCCTTGATGCTGAGACGCGGGTTTGGACCCTCGCGCCTTGGAGCGCTGAGACGCGGGTAAGATTAACCTTGCGTCTTGGAATTCTGCTTTTAGACAGCCTACACTCACATTTCAACACTACAACAATGCCCAAACACGAAACTCGAGGCCTACGTCCAGCATCATTTCAATGGCTAAACGCAGAGCTCAAGCCCACATTTCAACTGTAGAGGAGCCCTGCGTCTCAGTTATATCTACCCTCATTACTTGGTCAAGTATTTCTCACGTAATGAGGGGAGTTAACCTCCATTATGGGGGATCTTAGGTGACAGTTTTACCCCTATAACCCCTATAAATAGCTAGAGATGCTATTTAAAAGGGGTTAGAATTTTCAGCTGAGGAATATTAACTTTACAAAGAGTTCAACTCTTCTACACCAACTTACTGAGTTCAAGTTTTTGCCTAAGTCTCTTTGAGATTTCATTAGATAGGAGCTGTGCTACTCCATCAGTGATCCAAGGAGAAAAGTTTCAGAGGAGCTTAACGTTCACCCGGTCAATGAAAAATGCAAGAATCACTTTCCACCGCTACGCAAAAGACCCAGCCTTAAATAAAGAGGAGATTTGAGCTTGAGTGTCTTCTCTTTCTTTAGTTAGAATTTGAGTTATTGTAACTTTTCATTGATTCAAGAAAATTTTACAATATACTTTCAACTTTCCTTACCGTACAATATGCATTGGAAAAATTATAATTGTAATCCATATCACAAAGATATCAAAATCAAAAACAAACAAATAAATAAACAAAAAGAATAAAAAATCTAGCCTAAGTTAGGGTAGACCTTAGACCTAGACGACTCCTAACTATTGATTATCTACAGGAGGTATATTGCAGAACCTGACCACAAGTTAATCGGTTAGGTAGGGGCAAGACCAGTGAAAGGTATCTGTGCCTAAGCAACGAGCCTAATTATGCCAAACCACTAGCCTTCGGGGTTCGACCTTAATCCGCAACCTTTCACACCGATTTAGTAAGGTCAAGTTCTAACAACTTTCTCCTTAGGTCAATCCCTATTTGAGTCCAAAATGTCCCTAGGGCCAACGTCTACTTAATTTTAAGTTAGGATTGGGTTATTTAGTGAGGAGATGGTTTTTGAGTTAAGGAAGGGTAATGACTTCCCCACCTTATCTTGTTTATAGGACAAGTCCTTAAATCGTTTTAGTGCGCGTGTGCAAGTATATAATAGAAGCAACACTTAAGCAATATGAATCACTCAAAATATGTTTTCTAAACTATACGCAATGCACACATACCTTTACTCCAGCACTTTTCAACAGTAATGTAAAAGGTAAACGAATTAGACACGTGCCCTAAATGTAAAGTCTAGTCATTTTTAGCATTTAACAAAGCAACTATTTACTGTTGGAGTAAGAAAAGTATGCATAATAGGTTAAATTAAAAATTAGTGGCTGCTGAAACCTACACTTTGCAAATCAATCACTAGGGTAAGTGTTGGTCCAAGGTTCCAATCACTGGCTTCTTGTTTTGATGATAACAAAATGTATGTGGTTATTTAGTACTAATCAAGTTCAAGTGTTTAAGTGTGTTTCAGAGTTCAAGAAGATTCAAGAAGTTTTCTTCCTTAAAAGGAAGGTATATGAAAACTCAAGACTATTTAAGAAGAGATTGAAGCTCAAACGCGCTTGACGTCACTATTGGAGAAGCCCAACTTGATAGTCGTATCGAGCCTTATAAGAAAATAATATGTTTAAAGTGTAGGCTATAGATTTGATGCTAAAAAAGTTACGCACATAAAGATACACGTTTTCAAAATACAAGTTTTTCCCGTATTGGTGTTTTGCATGTTAGGTACTTGATACATGTTTTCAATTTTTTTAAAATTTTATATCCCATTTAGAACATGTATTTCATTGCCTATACATTGCTATATCTCTTAACAACCAATACAAAAATTTTTTAAAAATAGTTTTGAATTTCAAAATACTCAGAAAAATGTTTTTGGTCCAGGTCAGTCGATCGACCGGTCGACCTAGCCTATTATAAGCCAAGTCGATCGACCGAACCTCTGGTTGGGGTTGTGCACATTGTGCACATCTTTTGGTCGACCGACCGGTCGAATGCTAACCCCTGCGGTCGACCGTTTAGCGTTCGACTGACCGATTGTCACCACCTTAGTTTCTGTTGGGGGCCGGTTGAGCGGTCAACCGACCGTATATACATTACTTTTTGGACCGAAGTCCAGTCGACCAAGCGGTCGACCGATGCCAATGACTAGTTCATGAAAATGAACTAGCGGTTGACCAGCCAGTCAACCGTAGTTCTGTCAAGTTACAGTAACGACTAGTTTTTGAATCTTTTTTTTTTTGTTTTTCCAACAGGCATTTTTGCTTTTTCTGGGTCAAATCACACCCAAATGACCTGGTGAGTTTAATTAATAGTATTTATTTATTGCCTATATATATGGGTCATTGTGATTGGTTTTATAACATAGGTTTTACAAGTTTTTATTGAAAATCAAGTTTGCTCTCAAAGAGAAGAGTTTTCAAGCTTCTAATTTTTCAAGTGCTATCATTTCCAAAGCTATTTCAATTGGTTTTTCAGCTCTTAAATTTTTCCAACTGAATTTTTACTCTCACAAACTCCTTGAGCCTCAATTTATATCTATTCTATAGGAATTTTTAAATAAGAGAGTGTCTTGTGGTTACCAAGAGCTTTGTAAAACTTCATTGGCTTTGTGTTACCTCTTGTGTAGAGGATTGAGTATTGGAGTTGTGTACTCCAGTCTTGTGTAGACTTTTATAATTCCTTATTGTAAGGTCTCTTTGTGGAAGATCTTATAGTGGATAGTGAAATCCTTTTACGGTGGTGAAGGCAGGGACGAAGAGCGATGGCTCGAACCTCGAAACAAATTCTTTGTGTTTGCGATTGCTTGTCTCTTGATCTCTATCTATTTTCTTTGCTTACACTTGTATTGTTACTTCACTTGCAATTTCTATATATTGCTTGCATCTCTTTCATCATTGCATTACATTCATCATTCATTTTTGTCGGTCTATACTCATCTCAACAAGAAGGCAATTGAACACCTCAACTCATAGTTTAGAGAAATTTTAGAGGAGAAGTTCTAGAGCCTTTCACGAAAAATTCGGCTTCAATTCTTATTTTGAGTGACCGATTTGTATCATTTAATATAAACTATTATTATTTCGCATTTGATTGGCATTACACTTATTCACCCCCCTCTAGGTGTATTTTCAATTGATATTAGAGCCTTGTACTCTAGATTTTAGTTTAACCACCTTAGAGAGATCATTTTCTAATCACCTCATTTGCATTTTCATTTGCTATCCACACTAGTTTATATGACCGAAGGAATTAAGACCCCACTAAAGTTTGATGGCCTTAACTTTTCCATATGGAAAGTTAAGATGACCCTCTTCTTGCAATCTCTAGGAAGCCAGGTTGCAAAAGCGGTGGTCAAAATTTTTAGTGTACCTGTTGGTGATAAGGACACATGGTCCGATATTGCCACTAATGATTTGATACCAATGTAAAAGCACACTATGCATTGCTTCAAGCCTTGAATAATGATGACATAGCTAGGGTCATTCATTGCAAATCTGCCTATGAGATTTGGTCACACCTAGTTGTCACACACGAGGGGATATCATAAGTCAAGACAGCTAAAATTAATCTCTTGCGTTCTCAATATGAGAATTTTATCATGCATGATAATGATTCTATTGATGACATGGTTACTAGGTTTACTAAATCACCAATGATCTTGCTTCTCTAGGTGATGCTATAGATAATGACCAAAAGGTGAAGAAGGTAATTCGTGCTCTACCACCATCATGAGAGGTCAAAGATACAACACTTAAATAACTCAATGACAAGGAAGAGATGGAGTTCATAGGTCTTATCAGTAATCTTAAGACTCATGAGACAGAGAGGAAGGCTAGAGAAGAAATAGCGTCTCAGAAGAAAAAGATGATCGCCTTCAAGACCACTCCCACCATCTCCGATGAAGATGATGAAGACCTCTCCCTCCTTGTGAAGAATGTAAGGAGAATATACAACAAGGCCAAATTCAATAATAGAAGATGTTGGCAAGAAAAGGAGGAGAAAAAGATCATTTGCTTCAATTGTCAAAAGCTGGGACACATTGTTGCGGAATGCCCAAAAACCAAAAGCAAGCCATCACCTCAAAGAATCCCTATAAGAAGAAGGCTCTCAAAGCAACATAAGATTCAGATAGTGAATCCAAAGAAGAGGTGGACACGGTATATGTGTGTTTCATTGCTAATGACAACACACCAAAGGTAACATCCGAACCATCCCTAGATGATAGTGAATTAACTATGGATGAATTTGGTGAAGCTTTTGAAGAACTCTCTAATAATTATGATTTTCGCAAAAAAATATTTAA
This sequence comes from Agave tequilana, assembly GCA_038442645.1. NCBI lineage: Eukaryota > Viridiplantae > Streptophyta > Magnoliopsida > Asparagales > Asparagaceae > Agave > Agave tequilana. The sequence continues at coordinate 12,177 of JAVJIF010011066.1, read as the reverse complement.
AAAGGAAATAGAAAAATGAATCTCTTCAAAATCAAGTTGTTATTCTTTCAAAAGAAAAGAGGTTTTGTCTTCTACACTTATGTCTACACAAAAAGATTTTGATGTTTACAAATTTTCTTGTAAAGCAAAATTTTTTTTAATTGATGAAAATGAGATTTCTATTTTAAAAACCAAAATTAACACTTTGGCAAATATTTTGAAAAAAATATGAGTTTGATAAGGCTAGATTAGAGGCCATATTTCTTAAGAGACACACTCCACTCCAAGGAAATATGTTCATGTTTCTCATGATACACATGCTCACACTCATCATGTTACACATGCCCACTATCATCAAGCACAACATGCTCACACACATTATTCTAAATATGCCACACATAATAAGCATGTTCATGTTCTACATACACATCATGCATTTATATATGGTAGAGTTTATAGTTGTACCTATTGTGGCCGGAAGGGTCACTTAGCTAAATTTTATTTTGATCGAATAAATGCTTTAAATAATCATGTTTGGGTTCAAAGAGCTAATACATAGGACCCAAGAAAATATGAGTGCCAATATCAATAACTTCTTTACTTGATATAAGTACTCACCAATGCTCCAAGACGTAGAGAGCGATGGTACCTTGATAGCGGTTGCTCAAGGCATATGATTTGGAATACCAACTACTTTGCAACCTTATCAAGGTATCATGAAGGTGGCACCGTCACCTTTGGAGATGATTCAAAGGGCAAAATAATTGATATAGGTAATATCAAAATTGACTCATCTCTTTTAATAGAAATGTTATTTTGATTGAAGGTCTCAAGCATAATCTCTTGAGAATTAGCCAACTTTGTGATAAAGATTTTAAGTTATTTTTGATGATTTCACTTGTGATGTTTTAGATAAGAAAATAAATATTTTTGTTCTTTTCAGTTTCATAAAATAACGCTTATATGATTGAAATGTTAAATTTACATTGCAGTGCTACTTCTTTAAATGCTTTTAATGAAGATTCTTGGTTATATCATAGGAGACTAGGCCATTTTTTGTTTGACCATCTATTTAAAATTAACTCTAAGAAATCGGTGAAGGGTATTCCTTATTTGAAGTTTGAAAATAACCGCATTTGTGATGCGTGCTAACTTGAAAAATAAACCAAGTCCTCTTTTAAAGTGCTAAAGATATCATGACATCTAGACCATTAGAGTTGATCTACATGAATTTGTTTGGTCCGACAAAAATCAAAAGTCTTAGTGGTAATCGTTTTGTTTTTATTTTTGTTGATGATTTCTCTATATTTACATGAGTTCTTTTTGAAACACAAAGATGAAGTTTTTTTCGCATTTTCATGTTTATAGAAAAAGAGTTGAAAAAGAAAAAGATTTTTCAATTTTGTGCATAAGGAGTGATAAAGGTGGTGAATTCATTTGACCATTCCTTTATCACTTATTGTGAAGAAAATGGAATTAAATATGAACTATTTTGTCCTAGAACTCCCCAACAAAATGGAGTCGTTCAAAGAAGAACCGCACTCTTCAAGAGATGACTAAGACAATGATTAGTGAATATGGACTCCCTCAATATCTATAAGCCGAGACTGTAAACACTTCATGTTACATATCGAATAGAATTTAGTTTTGCAAAAATACTTCCAAAACTTCTTTTGAGATTTACTTTTCAAGAAAACCAAATGTTTTATATTTTAGAGTTTTTGGTTGTAAATGTTTTGATTTAGGTAAATTTGATGTCAAATCTTATGAAGCTATATTTGTTAGGTATTCAAATACTAGCAAGGCCTATGAGTCTACACTGAGTTTACTTTGACTATTGAAGAGTCTATGCATGTCAAGTTTGAGGAATCTAATGCTTTTAGGAAGAATATTGTAGAAATTGATTTCTTAGGTGAAGATATGGAGAAAATATCCTTGAAAGACTCACCAGTATAAGAAGACAAGCCAAAAGATAATGAACATGGTGAAGTTCAAGATGTTGAAGTGAGCTAACACAACCACTTTCAAAAGATTAGAGATATGCTACAAATCATCCTAAAGACCTCATCATAGGTGATGTATCCAAGAGGGTAACTACTCGCTCCAAACTCCATGATATTTTTGGTCATTTTATATTCATTTCACATATTGAGCACAAGAACATCTTCGAAGCCTAGGGTGACTCATATTGGTTGCTTGCAATGCAAAAAGAGCTTAATCAAATTAAGCACAATCAAATTTAGCACCTTATTCTTAGACCCCATGATAGACCAACTATTGGTACTAAATAGATTTTTAGAAATAAGCTGGATGAGTTAAAAATGTTATTAAGAATAAAACTAGGTTAGTGGCCCAAGGTTACACCCAAATTAAAGGTATCAATTTTGAGGTAACCTTTGCCCTCGTAGCATGGCTTGTAGTTATACGGATAACATTTGCCTTTGCTTCTTTCAAATATTTTAAGCTCTTTCAAATGAATATTAAAAGTGAATTTTTAAATGGTTTTATCGAGGAAGAGGTGTATGTTGAACTATCCCCCGGTTTTGTTATTCCTATACATCTGGATTTTGTGTATAAACTTAAAAAGGTTTTATATGGTTTAAACAAGCTCCAAGAGCTAGGTATGAAAGACTTTCTACTTTTCTTATTTCAAATGGTTTTGTGAAAGGTAAAGTTAACACTACAATGTTTACAAAGCATGTAGATAGTGATATTCTTATTGTGCAAATCTATATTGATGATATCATTTTTGGATCCACTAATAAAGTGTTTTGTAAGGATTTTGAATCATGCATGAAAAAAAAGTTCAAAATGTCTATTATGGGAGAGCTCAACTACTTTCTTGGAATCCAAATTAAGTAATGAAGTGATGGAATTTTCATAAACCAAGCCAAATACATGTTGGCCCAAAGGCCATTGGCCCTATTTTTGATGATAACAAAACATATGTAGTTATGTTTTTGAAAATTTTGTTTAAAAAGTTTTAGGTTAACTCTTTGTTGCATTTCGGCTCCATCACAAGGCTCACACGTTTGGAAGGCAAGAAAATATAGATCCCAGAGTCTAAGCACATAGAAGAGCCTAAGGATCAAGTTTGCAAAAGAAGACTATATCAAGATTTGTATTTTTGCTTTTTGTATTTTAGATAGGATTTATAGTCGCTTGTTAAAATCAAGATGATATAGGTTGATAGCTCTTTTGGATTGACACACACATCTTTCACATTTCTAAAGTGTTTTAAAAAGAGTTCAAAATAGTTCTCTTTTCCGTTTTCAAGATCAAATTTCAGAAAAACGAGTTTTGAAAAATCGGTTTTCGATTAGAAAAGTGTTTTTATAATATATAGTTCTAACTTTATTTGTGTTGATCCATGATCACATACTGGTTCTAACAAGTCCCTAGAACTCTATTTTGTGTTTAAAGATCAAATTTATTTTGTCGGAAAAAGATTAGTTTCAAAAAGATTTTCATAACAAACTTTTGGCCTAAGGTCGGTCGACCAGAGGCAGAGTAGATTTGCTCCGTCAGTCGACTGAGTGGTCGACTGACATTCACCAAAGTGCATGTGTGCACTTCGGTCAACCATGCGGTTGACCGACTATAAGAGCTTTGCTCTCGGTTGGGTTTGGTCGACTGCCCTGGTCGACCGACAGAGAGCTTAGCTCTCTGGTTGGGAAAAATGGTCGACTGACTAGTCGATCGCTATCCCCAACGGTCGAAAATTCGACCGTTGGTGGTTGATTGGCTAGTCGACTGACAAAAGGATTTCCATCTGACTTTTCCCAACGGCTATATTCTAATTTGTCTTTTTCTGGGTTTTTTTTTCCTAGGTGCTCTTTTGGGTTTTCTCCTCGTATTTTCAACCCTTATAAATAGTAGGACTGTAGAAAAACTCAAGAACAATATTTAAGAAGTTTGAAAAAGATTTTACAAGTTTACAAGGAGATTTAGTCAAGCTTTAGCCTTTCCTTAAAAGTTTTTCTTTTGAGCCAAAGTTCCACATTATTGATTTTTTAGCTTGACCCTTCCCTCTACATCTTTGCAAGCTATTTCCATTACACAATCTCAAAGAGTTTCACCTCCTCATCTTAGTTATAAGATTGTGCTTATGAGCCATTTGTGATTAAGTGAAGATCACCTATTTTTTCTACAGTGAAGTTGTAGAGGCTGCGGTCTTAAGTGAGCTAGTGAGCTCCGTGTTGGTGTTGTGGCACCGCGAGAGAGCACTTGTGAGTCCATTGGGTTCTTGTGAGAACTTATAACGGTTGATGATCTAGTGAGATCAATCATAATGAAAATCCTTCATAGTGTTGAAGGCGGGGATGTAAAGCAGTGGCTCAAACGTCAAAACATATCATCGTATTTATGATTGCTTACTCTTTCTCTCTTCACTCTACTCTCTCTTTACTTACTTGCACACTTAATTGTTTATATAATTGCAAGTATTTCTTGTGTTCTGATTGGTATTTGCTAGGTTGCTAGCAAGTAAATTTTTATTTCATATTATTTGCCATATTGTATAGCCATCACCTATTCATCCCCCGCTAGGTGATTTACAATTGGTATCAGAGCCTAACCCTAGTTTTGGTTTAATCACCTTAAGGAGATCCTTTCATTTGGCTATATTTATTTGTTGCATTTGTTATTTGTATGTGCACTTATACCTGTTTTCATGGCCACATACGACTTCTCTAGCATCAAGTTCCCACCCAAATTTGATGGCTTGAACTTTCCCATTTGGAACGTCAAGATGAACCTATTCCTTAAGTCCTTAGGAGTTAGAGTTGCCAAGGTCATTACCAAAAAATTTGTTGAACCTCACGGTGATGAGGATACATGGTCCGATGCAACCGCCAAGGACTGTTGGCCCAGAGGCCCTTTACTCTAGTTTGATGATGATTAACTCATGTAGTTATAGTTTACTAATAATCTTGTGATATTTAGTTTCAGATATTTAACCAAGATATTAGTAGGTGATTAGCTTTAACAAAGGTATTTTGGAGCTTTACATGGTGATTCAAGAGCTTAAGCGTCAAGTTCATATATAGCACTCGGTTGGAGTCTAGCTCGGGGAATCGCGTTTGGATCGAGTCAACTTGGAGATGGCATTCTACAAGAAGGCTTCGGTTTGTTTAGTTAAGATTTTGTTTAGATCCATTGCAAAGATTAGATAGTGTGATATGCTCAAGTTCATAATACACACACATGTTTTTAGTTTCAAGTTTCATGTTTATCAGTTTTTGGTTTTCGGTTTAACCAATCTTGGTTTTCAAGTCAAAAACATAGATATAATACCTTTCATGTATATTGGATCCTATCCATATACAATATGCTTCAAAGTTGTTTCAATATCATGTTTTTGTATTTACATGTGTTTTGGAGAAATCGGATTTCCATTTCAAAAATTCTATTTTTGGAAAATACAGAATTTGTTTAAGGCAAATTTTTCAAGTCACAAAAATGGTTCAAATGTTTGTAACATGATTTGATTTTTACTCAAACATGTTTGTATTTCAAAGATATAACATGAACTGATTTTTGTGAAATTTATGTGTTTTTATGGGATTTTATAAAAGATAAAAACCTAAGATTTTAGTCCCAAAATCTGTCAGCCTGGCTGACTGCCGGTCGACCGGCCCGGTCGACCGTAGCAGTGACCGGGGGTCGGTCGACCGACGTGCACAGAACGTGTATGTAGCCTTGCTGGAGAGGCCAGTCGACCGGGTCGGTCGACCGCCAGAGAGCTCTGCTCTCTGAAAAAGCCTCCAATCGACCGGGCGGTCGACCGGACAGAGAGCTCTGCTCTCTGTATCCAGCTCGGTCGACCGGGCGGTCGACCGGCCAGAGAGCCGTTGCTCTCTGGTTCTGGGCACGGTCGACCCTGGGCTCAACGGTAAAATTTTTGACCGTTGACCGGTCGACCGGCCGGTCGACCGGAAGGGCAATCTTGCCCTTTTAGCTGCCAACAGGCAGGTTTCAAAATAGGTTATAAATACCCCATTTGAGTTGGTTTTTAATAAGAATTTCAAGAGCTAAAATTTTCATCTTTACAAATGTTTAAACACTAGTTTTCAAAAGAGTTTTTAAGCCAAAAGATTTTATCTTTATTTGTTTTAAAGGGTTGGAAAATTCAAAGAAAAAGAAAGTCTTTGGGATTGTTTTTTATCTTCATTTTTATATATCTCTAGAAGTTTTCCAAGAGTTTTTCTTTGTGATTTTGATTTCCAAACTCTTTATTTCTCACACTTGAGCTTATCATTCTATCCTATCTATAGGATCGTTGTTTTGTGGGAAAATTAGTTTGTGGTTGTGGAAACCACCAAGTTGTAAACCTTCCATCTTTGTGATATCCCTCTACTGAGAGGTGATTGAGTTGATATCCCTCTAGTGAGAGGTGATTGTGGAAGTGGTGTTTGGCTCCCTCTAGTGAGAAGTGGAGATTGTGTTGGAATCCCTCAAGTGTGAGGTGATTGTGTTTGAGTGGCTTTGAGCCCTATCCCTCTTGTGAGAGGTTGATCTTTGTTTGGCTAAGTGCCTATCCCTCTAAGTGTAGAGGTGATTGAGTTAATTATGTCTTGCCTCTAAGTGTAGAGGTTGTATTTGCTAGAGAGAGGAGTTGTGTACTCCTAAGTTATATTTACCCAAATCCTCAGTGGAGGTTCCCTGTGTGGGAAGTCCTGTGTGGACGAGTTAGTGAAAATCTTCTGTATGAAGGCGGGGACGTAGAGCTGTGTGCTCGAACCTCGGAACATATCTTAGTGTTTGCGATTGATCCACTTTCTCTAACTCTTTCTCTTTTACATTGTGCATTAATTCATATTGTCATATCATATACATGTTTGTGTTTTTGTGTGTGCCCATACTTGTGTTTAACCAAGATAGCTTTACATAGCACCTCAACTCTTATTTAGAGGAATTCAGAGGAGTTAGTCCAGAGCTCTTCACTGGAAATTCGGATACACTCTTTGGTTATACTAAGTGTGTTGCAATTAATTTTGTAATTCTGCATTAGTTGACCATTAGATTAGCTAGTCACCTATTCACCCCCTCTAGGTGATTTCAATTGGTATCAGAGCCTACGCTCCTGATATTAGGTTTAACCACCTTGGAGTGAGATCTTGGTTTGCTAATCTATCATTTGCACTTGCATTTGTACACATATAGTTTGCACTCATGGATAGCCCTCCCATGTTTGATATCTCTAAACTTGATATATGGAAGATTCTTATGAGTTCCCATTTAAAAGCCATGGGTATTAAAGTTTACCTTGCCATTACCAAGGAATCTTATCTTAGTGATAGCAAGCGTATAGAGGCCAATGCACAAGCCCTAAAGGCACTTAGAGCATCTCTTGATAAAGATTATTTACATGTATTTTCTCATTATGATTCCGCTTTTGTAGTGTGGAACATTTTGACATCTTTCGAGCTACAAACGATTATCAATAAGAAGAGAAAATCTAGTCGAGATGAGTCAGACCAATGTTGCTTCATGGTCTAAGGGAATGACTCCCTTGAGGTACATTCGGATACTCAACTAGATGTTAGTACTAGTTCTTATTGTAATGAGTGTATGGATGCACATGCCTTAAATAATGAACTAGCTAAAAATTATGAGAATTTGATTTCAAAATATAAACTTTTAAAAAAGGATAGCTCTGAATTAAAAGAAGAAAATAAAAATTTATCTTCTAGACTTGAGATTGTTTTGCAAGAGAGGGATGTGATTTCAAGTGAACGTAACTCACTTAAATCCCAACTTGAACTTGCCCTAAAAGAAAATGAGATTTTGAAAAATAGAAATGATTGTGAAATTGTTTTGAAGAAAAATGAGGTTTTATCTTCAAAACTTGATTTTGTTGTAAAAGAGAATGATTCTTTGAAAATAAAAATTGTTTCAATTTCAAAGGATTTGGATTTGTTTTCAAAGAAAAATACTATTTTGCAAAATAATTTAGACACACATGTTTGCCATGCTAGTGTAGCTTCATCATCTAGCTTATCTATTGCATGCTTCACTTTATCTTCAAGTATTAAAAATGATATTTGTGTTTTGAAGAAAAGTGTTGATTGTTTGGGCTCCACTTTGAGTCATTGTGCCATGAATCACTCACGTTTGGAATCTATATTCGCAAGAAACAAGTTCCTCCTATGCATGCACACCATACACAGCATACACATGTTTCCCACAGTCACACACACCACACGTTGTATGCTCATGTGTACACATGTATACATTGTGGACGTAAGGGCACCTTGCTAAACTTTGTTATGATAAGATACATGATTCAAATTTAGCAACTAAATTTGTTTGGGTTAGGAAAGGAGCTAACCCCATGGACCCAAAAGAATATAGGTACCAAAGACCACTCCTATTTTATTTGATGTAGGTGTGGGCTCTCACTTGACGTGAGAGTGATGGTGCCTTGAGGTGGTTGCGTTCCGAGCTAAAAGATGAAAATTTGGATGCATCACTTTCACGGGGAGTTTGGTGGAAGGACCACCATGGTTTGAAGACATAGAGATGTACCCTTACGGTTTTGGTAACGATCTCTTACCCCATTTATGTTTGCATGCTTTTAGATCATACATTTGTAGCATGTTGTTTTAATGCTCATTATGCCATATGTCATGTTTATTAGACTATTGACATATATATATAGTATTTGAGATCACCCATGTTTAATATAGATTTATTTTTGTGTTCTCACATTTATTTTAGCTATTGTGTATATCATAGATCTAATGCATGTTCATTTACCATAATGATCATATAAGTTTTGTTTTGATTTCTATGCTTCATGTTTTGATTACATGTTTAGATGTTAGTTTTCATTTAAACTTGAATACATACTTGTACAACTAGTGAGCCACAAATAGATTATTATATGTTTGTGCTTGAAAGCTTATTTGTACTCATTAGATATACTAGTATAGCCTAGTTTTGATGATTCATACATTTTGACTTGTATTCCATATTTTTGGCATGTTTTTCATGTTTATGTTAAACTTCATGTATATGTCAATTTTGCCTAAACTATTAGTTATACATATACATCCTTGAGCCACTTGCCTTCATGCATATACTTTTGTGGACTCGTTTATGTTTGGATATGTATGTATACTCTAATTTGTATAAAACATACATATGCCTTGAAGTTTAATATTTTAATGAAAATTAAATATTGATGATTTTCATGTTGTTGTAAGGAATTTCATAATTGAGCTTAATTGCTTATTTTCATGATTATGTTCTTCACATAACTCTTATACACTTACTTTACTTAATGTTTTCTCATGACCTTGTTTTCATGAGTATTATATGTGCTATATAGATTTTGAGTGTTTGGTGATCATGTGATTTTCATGTTTCATGAAAAATATTTTTGTTTTTATTCCTTGCTTGAAGGATTTCGTACTAGTTTACAACTTTATCATTAAACTAGTTGCGTATTCATTGTAGTAATGTTTTTCAAACATGCTATATTTTCAAATCCTATTTTTGAAAACCCCTACCCATTCAAGGGCGGTTGGTTGGGCGACCATGCCTTGTATGCATTATTGAAAATCTATTTAAACTTGTGCATGATATGGGTGGTTGAAGTATGAGTTATACACTTGATCTTTATTGTGTTTTCAATTAGTATCACAATTGATTTCTATTTAGTATACTCATATTTGTTTCTATATATGTATGCTTTAACTTCAAATAGTATCAATTTCGATTGGTATTTAATTTTCCATACATATATATGTGTTTTGATTGTGCTTACTATATCTTTATATCTTTGAGCACAAATTTGGTTATGATAAGCTTGATTAGTCCTTAATGACAATAATTTTTAAATTGGTATCTTATACAAGCTTATGCATATTTTCTATTGGTATTTCATAAAGGGGGAGAAAATTCATGCTTTATATTTCAATTGCTTTACATTTCAATTGGTATCTTTGTTTACCTTTGGTATCTTACTCCCAGTCTTTATGTAGAAAAATGATTGAAAAATGAAATTGATTTTTTTTGGTATCATACGCTTCTAATGAAAATTATTTTCAATTGATATTTGTTTCATTTTCAATATTGGTATCAAGAATATTAATTGATATTATTCTCTATTTGGTATCTCTATTGCAAAATGATTTTAGTATTTAACCAAAAAGATTGGTTTATGTTTTCCTATTGGTATCAAAAGTATAAAATATTTTCAATTGGTACATTTTTTTTTTTCTTTCAATTGGTATCAAGATTACCTATATGTGTATATCTTTCAATTGATATCAAATTGTTGTTGGTTTCTTCAAAATATGTTATTATTTCAATTGGTATCAAGACTACCTATATATGTACATCTTTCAATTGATATCAAATTTTTGTTGGTTTCTTCAAAATGTTTTGTTTAGTTTCAATTGATATCATAAATTGGTATCATGATGTTTTGATGTATCCTTTCACACATGATTGTTATATCTTTCAATTGGTATCATTATGTTTTGATTTGTAATGCTTATATGCAAGGGAAGCTTAACATCTTCTTTTATATATATCAATATGTTTTGATTTATGCATAAAGGAAGAAAATTATTTATTATGCCTGTTTTTGATTGTTGTACCCTTTGTTGATGAATTGACAAAAAGGGAGAGAAATATTTTAGAGTTTATATGCATGTTTGCATTTATATGTAGGTTTGTTGAAAGTTTTTCCATATACTTTCAATTGGTATTTGTTATCGTTTACCATTGGTATCAAGAGCATATTTTATTGGTATCAAGAGCATCTTTTGTTGGTACTTTTGTTGGTATCAAGAGCATGTTTATTTCATTGGTATCAAATATCATGTTTATGCATATTTATATTGAGCCATCATTGCATATCTTTATTGTTTATTGCTATGCATGAGTTAAGGGGAGCTTCTATGAAGCTTAACTTTAATCCATGCATATATAACTCCATGAGTTTTGTCATCATCAAAAAGGGGAGATTGTTGGCCAGAGGCCCTTCACTCTAGTTTTGATGATAATTAACTCATGTAGTTATAGTTTACTAATAATCTTGTGATATTTAGTTTCAGATATTTAACCAAGATATTAGTAGGTGATTAGCTTCAACAAAGGTGTTTTGGAGCTTCCACATGGTGATTCAAGAGCTCGAGCGTCAAGTTCATATCTAGCACTCGGTTGGAGTCTAGCTCGGGGAATCGCGTTTGGATCGAGTCAACTTGGAGACGGCATTCTATAAGAAGGCTTCAGTTTGTTTAGTTAAGATTTTGTTTAGATCCATTGTAAAGATTAGATAGTGTGATATGTTCAAGTTCACAATACACACACATGTTCAAGTTTCATGTTTATCGGTTTTTGGTTTTCAGTTTAACCAATCTTGGTTTTCAAGTCAAAAACATAGATATAATACCTTTCATGTATATTGGATTCTATCCATATATAATATGCTTCAAAGTTGTTTCAATATCATGTTTTTGTATTTACATGTGTTTGGAGAAATCGGATTTCCATTTCAAAAATTCTATTTTTGGAAAATACATAATTTGGTTTAAGACAAATTTTTCAAGTCACAAAAATGGTTCAAAATGTTCGTAACATGATTTGATTTTTACTCAAACATGTTTGTATTTCAAAGATATAACATGAACTGATTTTGTGAAATTTATGTGTTTTTATGGGATTTTATGAAAGATAAAAACCTAAGATTTTTAGTCCCAAAATCTGTCAGCCTGGCTGACTGCCGGTCGACCGTAGCAGTGACCGGGCCGGTTGACCGACGTGCACAGAACGTGCACGCAGCCTTGCTGGAGAAGGCCGGTCGACCGGGTCGGTCGACCGCCAGAGAGCTCTGCTCTCTGGAAAAGCCTCCAGTCGACCGGGCGGTCGACCGGACAGAGAGCTCTGCTCTCTGTATCCAGCTCGGTCAATCGGGCGGTCGATCGGCCAGAGAGCCGTTGCTCTCTGGTTCTGGGCACGGTCGACCGAGCGGTTGACTGCTGGGCTCAACGGTAAAATTTTTGACCGCTGGCCGGTCGACCGGCTGGTTGACCGGAAGAGCAATCTGGCCCTTTTCAGCTGCCAACGGGCAGATTTCCAAATGGGTATAAATACCCCATTTGAGTTGGTTTTTTAATAAGAATTTCAAGAGCTAAAATTTCCATCTTTACAAGTGTTTTAACACTAGTTTTCAAAAGAGTTTTT